>JABTXL010019761.1:217428-301405 GCA_025134845.1 Neodon shergylaensis | reverse complement strand
ACATATACCGTACAGACACACAAACACCACACAAATACCATACACCAACACACATGCATACCACACAAACACCACACACACACAATTCATACACACATCACACAGATACACACACATTATACACACATACACACCACACATACCATACACACACACACAAACACAGGCACATGAAGGCGTAAGTCACAAACAATGCCACACCAGTTTGGAATCATGATTAATAGGGTGGTATTTATTTAAAGATGAAAAAACTTACAGATCACCGTCCCAGACAACAGCCCTCTGTGCAACCAGGAAGGGAGTCTAGTCACTGGTGGAGCAGGAAGTGCAGAGAGAGAGAGAGCAGAGGGAAGTAGCCGCTTTTTTAAAGGGAGAGAGACCACGCCCCAATGGGCTGGTATCTCAGCAGCTATTGGTTGGAGGAGCGGAAGGACCTCCCACAACAGGCACAGATCAACCGTGTTCTTCTAAGCTGCCTGACAGCATGCCTATTATCCCATGCAGCCATCACTGCATCTAGTGGCATGTTTTCTCACCAGATTAGATGACAACAGTTTGGAAATTTCACCTCTTTCAGGTTTGTCTACTCTGCCCATGGTACATGCGTGGATCATTACAGAATGTGCCTTTTGTATGACAGATTTCACTGAAAATGCTCCCAGTGTTCATGGAAGGGCAGTGCATTCCTTCTGAGAGCTGGGTAGTCTAGAATTCTATTATGCAAATGCACCACGTTTGGTGTGTCTCTATATCATGAGTGGGTAATTTGGAAGTTTCCCACTGTCAAAAGGGCTGCCATGAGCTTTGGCATACCTATATTGGCTCAAAGGTTTCTATTCAGGGGATTGGCCCATACCCAGGGGTGGAGGAACTGTGATGGACTGATGTAACATTTCCCATTTTGTTGGACATAGAGGTGCTCCCCATGGTAAATACAGCTTTGAAAATCTTCACAGTACCAAGGCCTTGCTTGGAATGTTTCCTATGCTTAACTGTAATTCTTAATTTCCTTCCTAAATTTTAAAGTGTGGTGGATTTAACTGCTGCCATCACGAGTTTCTTACATTCCCTAAGGTCAGATATCATAGAACTTGTGTTCTGAGCCCCCATGCTTCATGCATGCACAGATGATATGGTGGCAAAACATGGTCATTGTGGATTCACAGTCCTTTTGAGAGGACAGTAAGACCAGGAAGTATCAGAGCCCAGGCTGGACAACACAGTGACAGCCAGGAGTCTCCCTTATTCTTTAGATTGGAAAAAGCTCCAGAAGGCAATGAGGAAGGTGACCCTCATACTGCAGGGCTAAAAAGGCTGGGCACAAATGTGCCTATACAGTGGGCAAGGGACCAGGGGACCTCCTTTTTCTGCCCCTTGTGTACTTTTGCATTCATCACTGGACACCCAGGTCCTCCAGAGAAGCAGCCATGAGTGATACTTAGGCAGAAGGGGCTTACTGGGACCTGATACACATGCCCAACCACAGACATGAGTCAAGCAAGAACAACTGTTATGGTTTAAGTAAAATGCTATGGGATCCCCAAGTGGTAGCAGGCAGCAAAACAAGAAACCATGCTCAGGTCCCTGAAGTGATGGCAAGCAGTGTGCAGCAGTTCCCGAGGGCAGCCAATTCCAGACAGGGATGCAGCAGTTTCCCAAGTGGCTGCAGTAGACCTCCAGGGGCAAAGTGCCCCAGGCAGAGAGCCTCACTGTGTGTCAGAGACCTCGACAGGGTAGCCAGTCCCATGAGCAGAGACAGACAGATGGGCACCATGCCAGGACACCATGCCGTAGGTCTCTGAAAGCAGCTGATCCCTGGCAGGGAGCCATGCCGCAGGTGAGAGACAGAGACATGGATGATCACACCATGCAGAGTGAGATTGGATATTTATTTACTGGGTTATGGAGCAGAGAAGGGGAGAAGAGCAGAAAGAGAGGCAGAGAGAGAGACAGAGAGAGACAGAGGGAGACAGAGAGAGAAACAGAAGGGAGAAGGGGAGAAGGGAGAGACAGAGAAGCTGCCTCTTTGAGAGGGAGATCAAAAAGGTACTCAGGCTGGAAGCTGAAGATCAGCTTGCCTTGGCAGACTGAAGGGAGCGGACATGGCTTGTCTCTTAAAGGGACATTACAACAACTACAAGCCCCAAGTTGCATGCATATGGTTGCTGGACTGGCATTCCTTGGGGACACGTTCATGTAGTCTCATGCATGCTTGCCTGCTTATCTAGAGAAGCCAGCACCCTTAGTTTCCAGGAGCGAGGACTAGCCCTGGAAAAGGAGGGTCTCTGGTGACTATCATGAAACATGTCTGTATAGGAGAATGACTAGGAGTTAGGGCACCTGAGGTGGTATCATGGGCCTTACTTCCACCCTGGAGTGGACAAGGCCCAGAAGGGCTGTCTGGGAAAGCTTTGTGAAGGTGCTAGGGACCTGCCACACAGCCCATTCTGAAGTCTCGGCACATGAGACATTCATCCGGGTCTACATGTCCACAGTTGTGCCTAGTTAAAACACGAGCATAGGTGTTTAAGGTTCTCCCGGGCCTTAAAGGGAAATTTCCCATCCACACATGCGTGTGTGCATGCCTGTGTGCATGCATGCCTGTGTGTGTGGTTGTGGGCGGGCCTAACCAAGGAAACACATTGGCCAGGAGCACACATGCTTTTCCACAGAGGCCGACGATTTTCCAGAAGTGAGAACTAACTGGCTGTGACCACCGCAGAGGGGAAGACAGGTTTTGGGTCACTGGGCCAAGACTGTTCCTCTAGGTGAGTGACCAGGTGTTAGGGCCCAGTATATTCCCTTAGGTGGCAGATGCCTGGCTCCTAAATTCCACACCCCTGTCTAGTTTCATCATGGCCAAGGTTCCCGGAGGAAAGTCTAGGAATGCTTTTTGAGGGACACGGGGACTGAGAGGAGCAAACCAGCAACATGGGTGCTTGGGGAAAGACTTAGGAACCTCCCCACGGCCCTTTCTAAGGTCTCTGGGTACTTCAAGTGTCCTCCTGGACATATATCCACGGGCGAGCCTATGTGAAAGGGGCTGTGGGTGTTCAGGTCCTCACAAGCCTTAATTCGCTGTGTTCCGGGACATTCATGTGCCATCCCAATACTCAGGTCACGTATGTGTGATTGCCCTGTGGGCCTAGCTAGGTGTGACCCACCTTCATGGGTAAGTAGGGTCTGTGGGGATCATCGTGAATCCTGCCCACCTACGTTTGTTAGGAGGTATCGGGACCCAGGTTAGCACATGATGTCCAGAGCCTCACTTCTGAATGTGACTGGAGGAGGCCAGATTAAGCAATCTGAGAAAGCTGTGTTGGAGCCCCAGGGCCTGAGGGGAATGGGCAGGGCAGTTTTGCCTGCTGCTGGAGGGACTAGGGACCTTCCAGGAGGCACTTTTTGTACCTCTTGGGCATTTTGCAGATTGGTCCAGGGGAGAGAGCAAGACAGGCAGGCACACTGAGAAGAGGAGATGCTCCTGTCCCACCCTCAGTAGTGTGGCCCTGTTTCAGCCATGTGTGACTGCAAGACCTGAGTCCCTAGGCATGATTTCTAGGTGAACCTTACTATGAAAATAGAAGAGGATTGGTTAGACCCTTGCCTTTCTGCTCTTCCAGAATCAGGGATGCTTAACTTCAGGAAGTGAGAACGAACTAGGTGTGATCATCCTCAAGTGGAAGGACAGTCTCAGAGGATGGTGGTGAAGCAGGTTCACCTTGGTGAGTGACTGGTTACTAGGGCCACCAGGGTAGCCCTTGAGGTGATGTCTGGAGCCTCCCTTCTGCATCAGACTGCAATCAGGGTCAGAGTGGAGATCAGAGATAGCTCTGTCAGGACTGCAGGACCCTGGAGGAGTGGGCAGGAGAGCGTGTGTTCTGGTGAAGGAAGTACTGTCCCTTCCAGCCCCTGTTAATGCAGTTCCCAGACCAGTCGTGTGCACCTTCAAGTCCAGGTCACCACACAAGCTTTATTACTTGCATGGGTTTCACCCTTTAGCTCCTTGGAGCAGACCCACGTATCCTTTAGCTCCTGCATTTTCTCTAGTCCTGTCCATAGCTGGTGGGACCCCCCTTTTACACGGCTCAGATGTGTTAGTTGCAAGACTGGCAAGAGAACAGTTCCTCCCTTCTCAGATGACAATACAGATAATGTCCTGTAAGGAAGGCAAGTCTTCTGTGGTACTCAAAACTGTACCTTTTAGGATGTGCCGTTAGCGTTCTCTTTGGTAAATTGCTATACCCATGTGGGGAAAGGGTTCTGTGCACTATTTGTGTATGTGACTCCCAGAAGATAAAGGGTATGCTGCCTTCAGTACACAGACCTGAGCTTTCAGCACCTCTAGGTTACTCCATAAGGGGAAGGGAAGATGAATCTAATTTTAAGCCAGAAATGCAATCTTGGGAAACGTATGCCTCCGAGCATCCTAGGTGTTCAAGACGGAAGTGACGACACTGGTAGCAAATTAAGACAAAGTTCTTCTGGGATGATAGTGATATTTCTGCCTCTCAGGAGACAGTTTAATTCATGTCCCCTTTCTTTTTTGTGCCTGACTCTTGTCTCATAATGTGAAGTGTGTGTGTCCTTGTCATACCCTCACACAGTGTGACAATGCTAAGTAATTGTGACTGTGCTTCACAGGCAAGAACTTCACGCCATGCACTCTCAGATGTTTGAGTCCCTGCAGCAGAGGTGGCTGGACGATGTGGAGAGAACAAGGGAAGAACACCTTGCTGTTAATGTTGCTCTTAGCTTGGAATAGAGCCACTGTGTCTTGTTTTCAAAGTGGCTGGGCTTTGATGCAGCAAGTGGCCAAGGAAATGGACAGGACAGGAGCCCCCCGATCACAAATGGTATTCAGTTCTCGAATTGTAAGATGCATTTATCAGTTTGCCATTGGTACCCAAGAGTCAACAGTACTTTGGTTTTGAATGGCATGATGTGGAGATTGAAATTAGTGGGCAACTAACATGGACCAGATTACACCAGGGATTCAAGAACACACCTGCTATCTTTAATGAAGCCATGCATAAAGATTTGTATGAGTACAGAGACGAGAACGCTGAGGTAAACCTCCTACAATATGTTGATAATCTGCTGGTGGCAGCTGAGGATGAGGAGGCCTGCAAAAAGGGACTGAGAATTTTCTGCAAGCATTGGGATACTCAAGGTACAAAGCTTCAGCTAAGAAATCCAAGATCTGTAAATCCCAGGTGATGTACTTGGGGTACATTTTGGAGGAGGGCCAGAGATGGATCTCAGAAGCATGCAAAGAGACTGTGTTGAAAATACCTACTCCAAAAAATGTAAGACAATTAAGGGAGTTTCTAGGCACAACAGGGTTTTGCTGCCTATGGATTTTAAAAGGCTGGTGGCAGACCACAGAAGGGAAGATGATCCTGCCCCAAAGTATGGGATTACAAATGCTCCAAAAGAAACATCTAGCATCAATATGGGTGTCAAAAGAATGCAAGACCTCCTCCACCATTCAGCTATTCAAGTTAGAGATGGGAACCACATCATCTAAAACACTGTGACAAACTGCCATGCAGTCTCACATCCAACTAGCAAAGGGAATTTTCTCAGAGACATGAGACCAGGCACACATTGGGTAGTGGATTTCACCAAAGTTAAGCCCAACAGGTTTGGTTATAAATATCTGCTAACTTTTGTAGATACATTTTCAGGATGGGTGGAAGCATACCCCACAAAACATGAGACTACTCATGTGGTGGCTAAGAAAATCCTGGAAGAAATCCTGCCCAGGTTTGGTTTCCCCATCATGATTGGGTCAGATGATGGCCTGGCCTTCATTTCACAGGTAATTGAGGGAATAGCCACTGCACTGGGGGTGGATTGGAAGTTGCATTGTGCATACAGACCCCAGAGAGTCTGGGCACAATAGTAACAGTGGTCAGGGTCAAAGCCTTCAGGTATGACAGTGCCAGTAAGCCACAATCATGTGGTGATACACAGATTTAATAGAAATGGGTTAATCAAGATGTGAGAGTTAGTCAATAAGAGGATAGAGATAATGGGCCAGGCAGTGATTTAATTAATACAATTTCTGCATGATAATTTTGGGTGTAAGCTAGCTGGGTGGCTGGAACCAAAAGCAGGCCCTCTCTCCTTGTAACAAGAAGTATCTGAGATTACTCTGTTGGATCAGGGTGGTGAAGGTATGTGACTGACCATTAAGGGACTCTACTGTGAGGCTCCAGCTGTGGCAATCAGAGACTACCTTCATCCACAGTCCTTGGGGAACAGAGTGTATAACATGAGACGTGCCTTATGGCCATCTGCCAAGCATGCATGCATGCCTGGATAGGCCACCATACTCATCAGTCTATGCTGTGCCTGTCTTGCATGTGAGCACAACCTTCCAGCAAAAAAGGGGGCACATGTACATTGGAAAGGCTCTGACTAACTATCTGTGACTGGTTTCTGAAGGGAAAGAAGCTCTCAAAAGTGTGGTTAGGTTAGGATCACCCAGGTGAATAACTGGGTGAAAGGGCATCCTCTGGTAAGGTATTAGGAGAGTAATGCTTGAATCACAGCCCTTGGGGTTGGATGGTGAGGATCACGGGGAGGCTTGCTCAAGAGGGCATGTGATGTGATGTGCTTGAGTCTAGCTTTAGCCTCAAACTGGACTAGGCACATTTGGAGCATCAGAGGAGAGGTTGGAGAAATACAGGGCCTGGGAGTTCTGAGTCAGACAGTGTGTTAGAAGAAGGACACGTGATATCCAACATCTGGACACTGGGACAGAATGAACACCTGAGACCTCTGAGATACAACCACTGGCTATCACACAACCAGAGAGCCATTTGGAGAGAAAAGCACAACACACCTCTCACACATGCTCAACTGCTGTGGCGGTCTGACTGATAGATCAGTCCATCCCTCAAATATCGCCTGACCTCTTTGTAAGTGCTTATATTTCATGTCACAAGAGCAACCCATCGGACCCATTGGCCTCCATGACACATATGCGTGCCTTCCTTTTGCATCTAATCAGAGATAGACACATAGAAAGATGGATGTAACTGGCTGTGACTTTGGTCCAATGGAATGAGGCCATGGTCCATCCCTCAACAGGAAGGCGTGACTGGTCGAGGCATGCTGAGCCCCTTGGCACATGTGCACAGTCTTGCGCCTCCCTGTGCATGCACAAGGGCTATCATACCAGCCAATCAGAGAGTGTTATATTTGGAGGTGGGGCCAATCTAAACATGACCAACCTCTGAGTGGAAGGAGGCTGACTAGTGGAGCCAGGGTGCATAGGTAAGTGACAGGATTTTTTGTTTCTTTGTTTTGAGGGTTTTGGGGTACTGTGGCAGGGCTCCTGGAGTGGTTTAGAAGGATCAGGAAGATGAAAGCTCTTGACACAGGACAGTGGGACCAGAGAGAGAGAGGGGCCAGGGTGGCCTGTGAGGTGACTTGGGGAGCCTCACTTCCACTTCAGGATGGAAGAGGTGCCAGAGCCAAGAATGGAAAGAGGTGATGAAGGAACACTGGACAGGGCAGAGTCAGGGGCCTGAGAGAGGTGGTAGGGACTTTCCATGTATGCTGTTTTTTGTTTGTTTCTTGTGGTCTTTGGGACCTGACGGGACAACTGGGTCCTCCTGTGATGCTTCCACTGGCAATAGTTCGACAGGCTCACTAGCCTGAAAAGGAACTCTGGGCACTTTAATCAAGCATGTAGGCAACTGTAGGCCTGAGTCGGGAATGGGTGACTGATGAATGGCCTCACACCAATGTGAGGGCCTGTAGGCAGCCTCAGGAATGTCAGAGGTGGGGCCTCTGTCTGACGGAGGTGGGAAAGGAGCCTCTCAGAGAAAGATAGTCAAGTGTGGTCACTGAGGTGAGTGGACAGGGTAATTAGCAGACTCAATAGCAAACCCAGGTCAGCAGGGATGCACGGCCCTTTGGGGAGGACACTGGGATCTTGAGGAAGAAGGTTCAAGGTTTATCTGTGATGTGAAGTTTGAAAGACTCACTTTTGCCTGGTAGTGAAATAGAATGCTGAGGGCAGTGGAGGAAGGGTTTCTGAGGGTGGTGGGTTTAAAGAGAGCTGGGTGTGGCAGTGAGGTACAGAAGGGGAAGTAATGAGTGACCATGTTTTCCTTCTTGTGTCCAGCTGGAGTCCTCAAGGGACATCTTGGGCTTGTTGACATGCAGCCAAGGGCCTTGCCTAGACAGAAATGCCGGTCTGCAAGAGGTGGGGCAGGACTGGGCCTCCTCCGCATCTAGATCTCACAAGTGCCACTTTAGGCCACTTAATCCTGGGCTTGTATGACTTTACAACCAGTCAGAGACATGTGCATTGGGAGGTGGGACCTAGATAGGAATGTCCACTCTCTAAGAAGAAGGAGGCTCCCAGGGTGGGAGAGTACCCCATGTAGATGATTTATTATTGGATAACTCTGTTATGAGTCTCCCCAGTTGTGATAGGGATCAGAGAGGAACCTTACTTAGCTCATGCACCAGGACAGTGGGATTACAAAGAGGCAAGACCAAGGGAAACCTGTGGGATGATCTCAGGAGCTTTTCTGTCAAATGGGACTGGGCAAGGCTCCAGCATACAAGGTTCGGGGGGAAGGTCAAGAGGGCTACAGGGATTGGGCAGGGTGAATAGGTCAGCTTATGAGCTGGGAGACATGGCCCCAGTGACAGAGTAGGCCCTCAGTGGGTCAGTGTTCCTAACCAGACACCGGCATTAGGTGACTTGTTTTACAGGCATCAGGCAGTGCCCAGGATTTTCCCACCCAAGGGTTGGGAAGGCAGCAGAAAACCAATCTTGAGAGGTAGTGGGTTGGAGAACTCCTTGTTCAGATAGAGATATGGCACAGAACTGAACTTTGATGACATTCTCTTGCCCTCTCTTTGCTGCAGTACAAGTGCCAGGGCACCTGGGCACATCCTGTGGAGTCTATTCCCTTGTTCCCATTGCCATCATGTAATTCTTCCTGCTATCTGTAGTGACTGGAGTCTTGACTAGCCCAAGAAGATTCTAGGCATGTCAAGTGGGGAGGGGAAAGTCCCTGACAGTGACAGCATGCATCCAAGACTAGATTTGAATCCCACGTCGGATGACACCAAGAACCCAGATGCAATTACCCCAGGTAAAAAAACAAAACCAGAAACAACAACAACAACAAACCAGATAGGCCCCTGTAGGGTTGTGTCCACCTGGGGGACATCCTAAAATCTCTTGGTGGGTAGGAAAGCTTCTGACAGTACTGGTACGCATCCAAGGCTGGATCTGAATCCCACATGGGATAACACCCAGAACCCAGATTCAGTTACCCCAGGTTAAAAAAAAAAACAGAAATAATAATAGCAACAACAACAAACCAGATGGGCCCCTGTAAAGCTGTGTTCACCTGGGGAACATCCTAAAAACTCTTGGTGGTTGGGAAAGCCCCTGACAGTTCTGGCACACATCTGAGGTAGGGTTCGAATCTCATGTCAGATGACACCCGGAACACTGATTCAATCATTACAGGTTTAAAAAACAAGATGGGCTTCTGTATGGCTGTGTCCACCCCGGGGGACATCTTAAAATCTCTTGGTGGGGGAAAAACCCCTGACATTGCTGGTAAGTGAAGGCGTAAGTCACAAACAATGCCACACCAGTTTGAAATTATGATTAATAGGGTGGTATTTATTCAAAGGGGAAAAAACTGACAGATCACCGTCCCAGACAACAGCCCTCTGCGCAACCAGGAAGGGAGTCTAATCGCCTGTCGCGGAGCAGGAAGTGAGAGAGAGCGAGGAGGGAAGACACCGCTTTTTTTAAAGGGAGAGAGACCATGCCCCAATGGGCTGGTATCTCAGCGGCTATAGGCTGGAGGAGCAGAAGGACCTCCCGCAACAGGTAAGCATCCTAGGCTGGATCCAAATCGCACATCTGATGACACCAAGAACCCAAGAAACAACAACAAAAACAGAAGGACCCCTGTAGGACTGTGTCCATCCCAGGGAACATCCTAACATCTCTTGGTGGGTGGAGCACTGAGTGGATACCGTGCATTAACTTTTCTTGAAATAGCAGGAGGTTTCAGATGCTAATAACTCTTGCTCAAGCTTTTTTGCGCCTTTAGGTTCCCCCACCTGAAATTTCTACCACACAGGAAACCTGCCACATGCCTAGTCAACATGCCTCTCTGGGAGCACAGTGACTCTCTGGAAGGCCTGTATAGGTGCCTGTACTGACTGGTCTGAGAGTCAAGCCTGAAGTGGTGTGTGTGTGTGTGTGTGTTTGCGTCTCTCTGTGTCTCTCTGTGTGTGATATGTATCTGATATGTATGCGTGTTCATGACTTCATGGATGACTGCTTGAAAAAGTTTAAGGAACAGATGCTGGCTATGGGGTCTAGAAACACCATAATGACACTGTTTTTCATGGGGGAGGTGGAGAACAGCACACTTTGTTTCAAAATATGTTTCCTCTTTTGTTTTAATACAGCAAGAAGAGAAGTTGCTGATGTCAGCAGTGAGGACATTACTTCCTCTGGAACAGAAGGGCAAGAGGCCAGGTGATGCGTTTCATTTTTTCACAAAATAAATTTAGGAAAGTCTGGCTGGAGAAAGGGCTCAGTAGAAGAGTGCTTAAGGTGCAAACACAAGAGCCTGAGTTCAGGCCCTCAGGTCCCACAGAAAAAAACATGATTGGCCACACCCACCTTTTAAGCCCAAAACTGAGGGCTGAGGCATGGCAGAGGCCAGGGGTTATTGCGGGTGCTTGCTAACTGCCAGACTAGCAAAAATAAGCCAAGATTAAATAAATAAATAAATAAATAAATAAATAAATAAATAAATAAATAAGTAAATGCAGCAAGTAAGGCACATGCACTACGTGAATGTACTTGGGTGCGTTGAGCATAAGGATCTCAAAGCAACATCCTGCAGTAGATCAGATGTTCAATGTGATAAGGAATGAAAATCTCATGCCTCCAACAAACTATGGGTCCTGTCATAGAACCTATCTGACAGAAATAAGGTGGCCATGGAGAGAGGAAGACACCTCACTTCTGCCTCCTAGGTCGGCACAGGTGCACTCACACGTGCCCTTCCTCTGAACACAAAAATCTAGAAAACTCAATACCTGTTCTTGAAATGTAAATTGTATGGAGGCTATGTGGCACCCCCCACTTCTTCCACTCACTACAAAAGAATGGCCTGTTATGTACATTGAAGTAAAAACATGATTTCTTTGCAGGAAGGAAATACAGAATTTATTTGAAGGTACATTCTAGGAGATATCAAGAATTTGAGAAAATTGTTTGAACCAAAGAAGTGCAAGGCGAGGGAGGTATCACTTGGCAGATAAGAGAGTGTGCTTAATGCCTTGTTCTCAAACACTCAGTATCGAAATAATTTTTATTAGATTACCAACTCTACTTCACATTAATTGTCAATATGGAGAACATGGCACCTGTGGTGTGGATGCTCTTATTTACTAACTGTGGGATCTTTGAAAATTGGATGAAATTATCTGTCTTCAAGATTTTAATTCTTACAAGTGATATGTCTGTTTTTAATATCACATTTTAAGCAGGGCGGTGGTGGCACATGCCTTTAATTCCAGCACTTGGGAGGCAGAGGCAGGCAAATCTCTGTGAATTCGAGGCCAGCCTGGTCTACAAGAGCTATTTTCAGGACAGGCACCAAAGCTACACAGAGAAACCCTGTCTCAAAAAAAAAAATACCACAAAAATTATTTACTTGTTTGTATTTTAGTCCAGCTTTCTCTCTCTCTCTCTCTCTCTCTCTCTCTCTCTCTCTCTCGTGTGTATGTGTGTGTCTGTGTATGTGTGTCTGTGTCTGTGTGTAGGAGTGAGTGCCAGCCTCCCTTAAATAGCTGACCACTGTTTAATATGTAAAGAATAGCACATGCAGTGGGAAGCTGAAGTCAGCACTGTGACCATTGTATGAGCAGACTAAGTCCTGCTTTAAATTTCTCTGTCAGAAGTCACTCACACAAACTGTTAAAAAAATTACCAACTGAGAACGTGCTAGGAGCTCTGGAGAGTTTTCTGACAGAGAATCTTATCTGGAAACTTTAGGAATAAGGATAGGGATGTACCTGAGTGGGAGAGCACTTGCCTACTATGCTTAAGGCTCTGAGTTCCCCACTTAGAATATTCAGGGTATCTATCCTGTCAAATTTGCCTAAAAGCTTCAATGGCTACAATAATTACAGTATTTTCATCTGACTGTGCAATAATTTCTGAGCCTTTGGAGATCTTTGTAAATGCACAAAGCGGCCCAACAGTCTCTCTGAATGTACATTGAATAAATTTTACATTATAATGATGTCTCATGAAGAAATTACACAGCGATTTTAAACCTTTTTTTTTTGCTAGTTTTGTTAAGTTTCCTTCACTGTGTTTTGTATGTAATATATAGACACTGAAGTCCAGCTATCCAATTTCACATCAAGGTCATAACCACTGAAATTCTTGACTGAAAGAAAGGAGGCAGATATTCTTGTCATTAACAGATTGTTTCCCCTCTATTAATAGCAAGTGTTTTTCCAAGTGGAAAACTAAAGTTGAAGGAACTTTACAGTAATGTTTAAAAGATTGTATTTCAATACAGAGCCCAATAAGAACTTTCTTCAGGGCAACAGAGAAAGATTCACACCGATCATCAGGGAGTCTTTTTAAACCTTGGAGCAGAAATTTGAGGATGTTCTAAAAATCCAGTGCAAGCAAAGGTACAGTTGTTGTTTCTTGATGTTTTGATCCCAGATGCTTTGACATTTGTTTAGTAAGCACAATGGCAAGAGGTTGAGGATTAGCTGTGACCCCCACAGGCCAGAAGCTCAATTGGAGAAAGTATTCGGCTTGGCATTTATGTATAGGGTAGACTTCCTTTAGTCATTTTATAGCCTCACATCATAACCGAAGTCAGCTGTGTTTCCTAGGAATGAATTACAATGACCATTTTGACACATTGCTGTTCAGTCAGTGGAACAGTATGAAAGGTGTATGCATCACATGAATGTGCTGGGCAAGTTGAGCTTGAAATCCTCAAAGCATTTATCCCACAGTCAGGTGAGCGTTCGTTTGATGTGATAGAAATGAAAATCCCATACTTTCAATGTCGTATAGCTATCAGGATCAGTGTTTACAATGCTACTGTACTGAGATCCACACTGGCACAATGTAAGGAAGACCAGGTAGGTCACCGTAAAATTCTCTGATGGTAGCGGACGTGCATGCTACTTGGACCTGTTCTTCAGAAAGAAAGAACTAATCATAAGTTGTGCTTGACAGACAGTGGAATATCAGTGAAACTATTGTTCTTCCTGAGTTTTCTGGCACAAAGGCGCGTGAAGATACTTCTCTCTCAGCAGGGAGGAGCAAATGCTGTAATGTAAGATTAAATAATCCACATCAGCTTCCTTTTCCCTGTCAGAATATTTCAGATGCCATTTCCCCATCCTCCACTGATAGCATTAGTGAGGGCAAGTCAGTTGTGCTTCAAATATACTTTCTTTATATTGGGATGGAATATCACACTGTTCATTGCTATCATTCACAGGCAGAAACTTTATTAAGACTATTCTCTTCAGATTAAGCATTTGAAAAGAGAATTATCCAAGGATGCAGGTCAAGTAAAGAAACATGCAAAAAAATAAAACAATCTGTAAGTATCAAGCAGGCTTAGCTTTCAAGGAATCCACTGTGTCAGCATCATAAGTAGCAGGGCTTCATGCAGCAAGTCTGAAGGAAAGGGACAAGACAAGGGCTTAGGGAGGCAAGCAGGGTGGTTGATGTGGTGAGGAGAGCACTGGCTGTTTCCCCTTGGATTTTTCCTTTTTCCACAGAGAGAGGACCAAGTCAGTGATGGGTTAGGAGCCAGCATTGGGGGGTGGGGTGAGCAGGCAATGCCTGGTGAGTGCAGGAGAAGGTATGGGATTGTTTCCTGAGAGGGATCCCTTCCTGTCCATCCACAAAGTGCAGACACCAGGAGCAGGAGGCCCAACAGAGCCTTTCTGACACAGTGATGAGGGAGGAAGAGTGAGAGCAGTCCCTGTGGCTATGGCAGAGCAGTTGGAGGCTTGGAGTTCAGACCAGCCCACTCTCAGAGGTGAGGAAGGCAAGGCTTCATGCCGTGATGGCCATGGGATGACTGACTCCCCTTTAACCTGGAGATTTGAGTGAGGTTTTTATGAGGTTTGCGGCACAAATACCTGACACCAAACAGGAATCTTCCTTCCCATTGAAGGATGGAGCTGCCCTTCTGGAGATTCTGACTTCCAAAGGTGGGGAGGCTGAGGCTGGGATGAGGAGGGAGATGGAGGCACCCACTGTTCAGTCCAGTGGTCAGGAGCATGGCCCCTGCAATGCCACCAGTTAGGTTGCAGTCATGGTTCAGTTTTTTGCTAGTCACGCTCATTCAGAAAAATAATTTACCTCTTTGTCTCAGATTGTTTGGCATGAGAGAAGAGATACTTAAGATCCCCCTCTTACGGAATTGGTTTCAAAATACACTTTTAGCTGTGCATTCTTATATTGGTCCAGGACAGTATCCAACGTAAGTCTTACAGAATCCTTTCCAGTAAAGCATGGCAGCTGTGGCTTTACTCTTACTGGGAAGGACAAAAGGGACTGGGTTCCTTTGTAGGGAGTGAGAGACAATGGGGCCATCTCAGGGTAATTTCTATAAACACAGAAGGTTCACCAGCTATGGCAGCCTCCAATGGTTGGGTTTTCTAGTCTTCAGAAATAACAGCAATGTTTTTGAAACTGTTAAGTAGGAACACTTTCCATTAAATGAATGTGATTCTCATTACTATGGTAACTTTTTTAGTATTAGATAACTCATGTGAAGTGGTCATTGTGTTGCTTGAAAAATTACTAGTATTTCCTTCTATATGTTTTGCATAAATATCATACAGAGTCATGTTTTTGTAAGCATCCTGTGTTTTCCTGAATTGTTCTTACATATTTTACTGTCTTTGTTTGCAGAATATCTTTAAGGAGCAGCAAAAATTTATTCATCAATCTCTGGGTCTTCAGAAGAAGAGAATGGAAGAATTTAAAGATCTGTGTGAACAGTACTTGGAGGTCTGTTGTACATTCTGACAGCAACCTACTCACAGGGGCATTGAATACTCTGGCGTTCCTTCCATGCTTTGGTTTATACCTTTGGAAAGTTACCTGTAAACATCTTTTTGTCAACAGAGGTTTCTGTCCCGCCCGGTCCCACAGCCATTCATTCCCAAAGAAGCACACAGAGATCTACATTAATTATAAACTGGTTGGACTATTGGCTCAGTCTTCTTATTAACTCTCATAGTTTACATCTTAACCTATAATTCTTGTCTGTGTTACCCACGTGGCTTGGTACCATTTATCAGCGAGTCGTACTGCTTCCTTTTGGTCTGAGTGACAACTGCAGACTGACCCTTTCTCTTCCCAGAATTCTGTTCTTATGGCCACACCTCTACTTCCTGCCTGGCAACTTGCCAGTCAGGGTTTTCTTAAAACAATGCAAGACCATTGTACCACCACATCTTCCAGCATTTTCCTCATGGTGGCATGGTTCCATGTAAACCTAAGTACAAAATGAGTTTTTGAGGGTTCACGTATGGTTTTTAGAGTCCTTTGAAGCAGGAATTGCTGCCTTGGTAATTTCATTCACAGTTGTTCATATTGTACAGGGCATTGATGCTTTTTTCAGAATGTCTCTTTTTGTCTCACAGTGCATTTTCTGTTGGGTGTGTATGTGCACTAAAGCACACACATGTACTTTCTTCTGGGTGTATGTGTGGAGGTCAGAAGCCAACCATGGTTGTCTTTAGTAACTCTCCTTCATAACTTTTTGAGACAGAATGGCTCACTGAACCTGGAACTCACTTGCCACTGTGGCTAGGCTGGCTGTTCACCAGGTCACAGGGGTGACATGCCCTGCAGAAGAGGTCTTGCAAAGTTTTATAACCCCCACAGTATTTAACACAACCATTTTGATGTGGCATGTGCTATTTCACTCACTACTAAAGGGACTGTGGGGGTGGAAACCTTGAGTTTTAATTTCATGGTATTCATTGGTACACGACAAGCTACTCCAGCTCCAAAAGAAGTGAGTGAGTGAGTGGCAGTAAATGAGCTCATGACTCATGCTCTTTGTTTTCATTGGGTTTCATTTGATTTGCAGGGAGAGGGATCCCAGGTTCTCACACATGCTAAGCAAAGCACCCTTTCCCCGAGCCTCCCTCACTACTAATGTCTCACGGTTGAACATTCAGCAGTGGGTTGAGGAGTGGTAACATCTGTGTCTCTTTGGTAGATGATGGATCCTCATTTTGCACATAGTGTATGCTTGTTTTGGAATAATGAAACCATGTCTTTTCACCACATTTACTCCCTTTTAAATATTGCTGTTCGCATTTGTAAACAAAATGACCAGGGCTGATTTCTGCCCGTGTCTCTTTCACTTTAGAAACTTGTAAAACTGAGGGATTCTCAGGGAAATTTCCTGGTTGAAGAGCTGAGACGTCTAATAGCCATCTTGGAAATAAAACTTCTGATGCTGAATGTAAGTACTGAGCCTTTCAGGTCGAAATGAGGCTTGATGAGGACTGTTTATTTTAAACCCATTTAATATGTCCTGTACTTAACAGCACCAGCAAGAAAGTGCTGCTGGTCAACAGTCTCTCCTGGATCTGTTGCTCTCATAATATTCTGAAGAAATGAAAATCAATACAAGGGGAGTTATTCTCTCATGGAAATTCTCTGGGAGAAAATGCTTGTGGTTTGCAGCTTCAGCGACTACGTCTTCTTGTGTTCTCCTGTTCCTAAAGATACCCCTTTCTGCTAAAACCCAATTAAACCAAAGGATTTGTGTGACAGCAGTCCAGAGATGTCTATAGGATCCTCCAGCCCATGGGTCATAATGACAAGTTTTTCTTGGCAGCATCGTAATTAATGGTTAGCAGTGCATTGATGTCAATACAGTGTGGTCTTGTACCTCAGTATCATTTTCCCAAATTAGGAGGCACAAGAGTGGTCCATCCTTGTCATCTTCAGAGAAATAATTAAAGAAGACACACTCTTGCCATTGCATACTGCTGTTGCATTTGTTAGTCATGGAACCTATGGGAATGACGATAACCCTGCAAAGGGAGTGCACCCTGTAGACTTGAAAAGATTGTGCCCCATTAAGGGCAACATTGAATAAATGGGACCTACTGAAACTGAGAAGCTTCTGTAAAGCAAAGGACACTGTCACTAAGACAAAAAGGCAACCCACTGACTGGGAGAAGATCTTCACCAACCCTGCAACTGACAAAGGTCTGATCTCCAAAATATATAAAGAACTCAAGAAACTAGACTGTAAAAAATTAATCAACCCAATTATAAAATGGAGCACTGAGCTGAACAGAAAATTCTCAACAGAAGAAGATCAAATGGCCAAAAGACACTTAAGGTCATGCTCAACTTCCTTAGCGATCAGGGAAATGCAAATCAAGACAACTTTAAGATACCATCTTACACCTGCCAGAATGGCTAAAATCAAAAACACCAATGATAGCCTTTGCTGGAGAGGTTGTGGAGTAAGGGGTACAGTCATCCATTGCTGGTGAGAATGCAAACTTGTGCAACCACTTTGGAAAGCAGTGTGGCAGTTTCTCAGGAAATTTGGGATCAACCTACCCCTGGACCCAGCAACACCACTCTTGGGAATATACCCACGAGATGCCCTATCATACAACAAAAGTATATGCTCAACTATGTTCATAGCAGCATTGTTTGTAATAGCCAGAAAGTGGAAACAACCTAGATGCCCTTCAACGGAAAAATGGATGAAGAAAGTATGGAATATATACATATTAGAGTACTACTCAGCGGCAAAAAACAATGACTTCTTGAATTTTGCATGCAAATGGGCGGAAATAGAAAACACTATCCTGAGTGAGGTAAGCCAGACCCAAAAAGAGGAACATGGGATGTACTCACTCATATTTGGTTTCTAGCCATAAATAAAGGACATTAATGTTGTAATAGGAGTGGCGGGGCTGCATCCCCAGCACCCCAGCCGCCTGCTAGCTTATGCCCTGAAATAATTACATGGACACTGTATTCTTTTAAACACTGCTTAGCCCATTATATCTAGCCTCTTCTTGGCTAACTCTCGCACCTGGACTAGCCCATTTCTAATAATGTGTGTAGCATCCCAAAGTGCGCTTACCGGGAAGATTCTAGCCTACGTCCATCCTGGGTCGGAGCTTCATCGTGTGTGCCAGGGAGAGGGGAGCATGGCCTCTGCTCCAGAGAGCAGAGCTGTCGAGTCTGAGCTCACTTCCTCTTCCTCCGAGCATTCTGTTCTGTTTACTCCACCCACCTATGTTCTAACCAATAAAATGGGCCAAGGCAGTTTCTTTATTAGCCAATGACCTTCCTCCATCACATTGAGCCTATAATTCATGATCCTAGAGAAGCTAAATAAGATGGTGAACCCAAAGAAAGACATATAGTCATCCTCCTGGAGATTAACTTTCATCGGGCGATGAAAGCAGACAGAGACAGAGACCCAAATTGGAACACCAGACTGAAATCCCAAGGTCCAAATCAGGAGCAGAAGGAGATAGAGCACGAGCAAGGAACTCAGGACCTCGAGGAGTGCACCCACATACTGAGACATTGGGGATGATCTATGAGGAACTCAACAAGGCCAGCTGGACTGGGTCTGAAAAAGCATGGGATAAAACCAGACTCACTGAACATAGCGGACAATGAGTACTACTGAGAACTCAAGAACAATGGCAATGGGTTTTGATCCTACTGCACATACTGGCTTTGTAGGAGCCTAGGCAGTTTGGATACTCACCTTACTAGACCTGGAAGGAGGTGGGAGGTCCTTGGACTTCCCACAAGGCAAGGAAGCTGGACTGCTCTTCGGGCTGATGAGGGAGGGGGACTTGATTGAGGGAGGGGAGGGATATGGGATGCAGTGGAGGGGAGAAGGCAGAAATCTTTAATAAATAAATAAATAAATAAATAAATAAATAAATAAATAAATAAAAAACAAAAACAAAAAAGAAAAGATTGTGCCCAAGAAGTAGTGAAATTGGTAGAATTCATTAACAATCCTGAACAAAAAAGGTGTAAGTATTATGATGAGTATGTGAAAATGTCATTTTCCGACAAAATTCATAAGGTCTTTCAATGAAATGTGATCTGCTACCTGATATCATCTGTCTGTCACATTAAGAGTTGATCCTTAGTATGCCTATAGTTCAGTTCCTCATGGTTTATGTATTTCCTCCTTTGTATGGATAGCAGTAATTGAGAATGAGTCATATAATTGTGTTCCCTTCCTGACATTTCATGCTTTTTAAAATAAAAATGGTCCCATGCTAACTCACGTTTCTGCATGGGGCCATTTGTGGTTCTGACCACTTGTCTCATCGTGTTCTGTGGTGCAGAAGCATTAAAAACAAGAGTTCATTTGGCATCTCCCATTTTCTACAAGTGGAATTTGTTTCTCCACAGTCAATGAGAGCTTCCCCTCTGGCTGGGATCATGTTACTTCCTAAACTGTGAATTATCTAGGGGAACTTTCTCCTTTGCACAATATATGTGTGATTGTATGGACATTCAGTACTGCTTCCAACATTGAATATCTCCTACTTAAGATATTCTGACTATCAGTACCAGATGAAAAATACATTACCATATCATTGAATCCTGTATTATTCAAGTATGTACCTCTGTGTGTGTGTGAGAGAGAGAGACATTGAGAAATGGAGAGAGAAAGAGAGGGGCAGAGAGACAAAGAGAGGGAGAGACAAAGAGAGGGAGAGGGAGACAGAATATTGTGGTATGTGGTACATGTGTAAATGTGTTCCTATGTGTAGCACAAGTGTGTGTGAATGCATGTGTGTATGTTGTGTATGCAGGTGTGTGCATAAATCTTTTAGTATGAGGTACATATGTAAATGTGTTCATATGTGTAGGCATACTTGTATGTGAATGCATGTGTGCATCTGTGTGTATGTGTACATGTGTGTGAGACTGTGCAAATCTTTTGGTATGTAGTACATATGTTTATATGATCATATGTGTAAGTGGAGACTTCACGTTCAGTTCCCATCCACCCAGACCCAAATAATCACACAAAACTTTATTAATTATGACATGATTTGGCTAATGGCTCAGGCATATTCCTAGTTAGGTCTTACATCTTAAATTAACCCATTTCTATTCATCTGTGTATCACCACGAGGCTGTGAACTACTGGTAAGGATCCAGCTTCCTTCTCCTTTGGCAGCTACATGGCATCTGCCTGACTCTGCCTTCTTTCTCCCTGCATTCAGTTTAGTTTTCCCACCTAGCTCTGTTCTGCCCTGCCATTGACCAAAGAAGCTTCTTTATTAACCAATGGTTATAAAACATATTCATAGCATACAGAGGGGAATCCCACATCACATAGGTGTAGAACACATGTGCATGAATGCATTGTGTGTGTGTACATAAGTGCATGTGCATATGCTGCCACATGTGATTTTGCATGTAGAAGCCAGAGATGCTTCAGGTACCTAAATTATTTTGACACAGGGTATCTCTGTTACCATGGGGCTCATCAATTGGTCTAGAGTGTTAGGCCATTGAGCTCCAGGATTCTATTCTATCTCTCTTCTCCAGTGCTGGTGTTACAGACACTTACTGTTGGCCTAATATTTTGTGTGTGTGTCAGTGTGTGTATGTGTCTATGTCTTTCAGGTTCCCATGGAGGGTCTCATACCCCTCAGAGGTGGAGTCAGCCTCGGGCCACCTGACAGGGGTCCTAGGATTTGAACTCGTGTCTTCTGCAAGAGCAACAAGTGCTCTTAAACACCAAGCTGTCTTTACAGCACCCTGTGTTGAGGTTTTCAAAGGTTCTGGGGATCTGAACTCAGGTCTTCATGCTAGTTCAGCAAGCATTTTACTCACTGAACCATCTCCCCAGCTCCACGTACATATTCGTTGCTTAGGTGTTTGAACTCAGAAATTTTATCTGTTCCTTGTCCACACTGATGATGCATACAGAACACATTCTGTGACAGTTCTCATTATTTCACTGTGTGGCATCTATACTTTCCAAATGTGGGTCTGCCTCCTGGGGTACATCTCAACTCCTATCACAGTGTCCTAGTCTGTTGGGAGCAGGAAGGTCCTTGTGCCCACAGATCTCCTTGGAAACCAGGAACGTTAAGCATGCAGGATTGTCTTCTCAATGGAAAAGATGTAAAACTTGTTCTTCCATCCTGAAAGCTGGGGATTGGAGTTGATTAATAGCCTTGTGATATTCACTATCTGTTGGACCAGACCATATCAAGCTCTAACAACCAGGACTGGAAGGCAGCTAGTAATCTAAATGGCTCTTAAGTCCAGGGGTTCCCTATACTCTACCACCAGAACCAGAGATACCTAAGAGTCCAAATGACCCTTACATTCTTTGTACAGCCAGAGGCTCCCCCAAGCTCCCTCAACAAGGACCAGAGATACCAAATAGCCCAGATGACCCTCACATTCCTTGTACAGCCAGTGGCCCCTCCAAGCTTTATAACCAGGAGCAGAGCAATACCTAAGGGTCTAATTGACCTCTATGCTATCTGTATGACCAAAACCAGGCCAGATCTTTCCTTAGGTCTTACGATAGCACAGATAACCTGTCTCCAGAACTCATCTTCTTGGAAGACACGACATGTACCCTGAGCTGAGTTTCAAAGTAATCATGCTTCTGGAGATTGTATTACTCCAGGAGACTTTCCCCCTGATTATACTGTGTTTAAATATACTGGTAGCAAACCTGTCTAGCACCAGACTCCCCGAAGTTTGATCCATTTTGACATATCAATCTGAACCAAATTTTCATTCTCACCTCTTCATGGATTATTTTACTGCCTCCCCCCCGTGTGTGTGTTTGTGTGTGTGTCTCCTATACAAACAAGTCACTACATATCCAAAGGTGAGTGACATCTCAGGCAATAGGTGTGAGTTGGTGAATTTTACAGCTCAAAAACAATAGAAAAGCAATTACTCAGTCATGAAGGTGGATGCCCAGGGGCTGTGTGTTTGGGCACACAGCTGAAAGTCAGCTTTGTGAGGTGACACCACATCTGTCATGCTGCACTGTGTGAACCATAAGAAGGGGAGTACAGCACATGTCCTTACAGAGGATACAGACCAGAGATGTGTTCTTTGCTCCTCCACAGAAGTAGAATTGCAGGAAAATGATGCAGAAGTGGAAATGTTTGGACACAGGCCAAATGTCTGTGTCAGAGGGGAACTAACACTTGTCATTAACCTCTCTTCTGTGCCAGTTGGACAAGCCTATCAACAGTTGCATGGCCCTGTTCCTGCAGAAATCTAAGTGATGCTTCCCGGAAAAAAATGCAAATGCCCAGGTTAGCAGTAAAGTAGTCAACTTTGCCCTTTCGTGTGCAGATCATGCCCACTGCCACATTTACACTGCAAGTGCCCCAAGATGTAAAATTGAACCATGGATTCAGTATACTTTTACACAAGCCCCATTGGATCTTTTCTGGGTTCCTCCAAAATACATTACAACCCCACAGGTAGCAAGGGTTCTAAGCCCTTTCATTTTCCTTACCAGGGCATGTACCTAAAATCAGGATTGCTGTCACATGTCAAACCAGAGGGAAGACATAGTGTAGGCCAGAGGAGTATCCAAAATGTGGGAGGTAGTAGACAATGGGAAATACAGGCCCATAGAAAGTGGGGAGAAGATCGGCCCTGTTGCCCTGCAGTCTTGCCATTCTTCTCTGCACCAAGGCTATGGTGTGTGAGTGAGCTCAGTTTGTATACTCTGGTGCGACAACAGATTGCATGGCTCTCATGTGATGGCCTCTTTCCAGAACATGATTAGATGATCTGACTCTCCTAAGCACCAACTTTATTTAAAATTTGAGGAGCGCAGCCTAATGGAAAATGTAATTACTGCCAAATGGGGTACTCCTAGCTCACTTGAAGTTCCAAAATAAATAAATTTGCACCATTTTTGTCCCATGAAAATTATACAGTTGGATTATTTGTTTTATATTTAGCAAGTTAATACTGTTATGGAGAGGGGATTCTCTCATTGTATGCACTGTGCTTCCTACAATTGTGTTAGTGTACCTATTGTCATGTATATAGCTTCACCCAGACTCAAACCCATGACAAAGATGATTACTCAGTTCCTAGGATTTCAGTTGTACCACAAACTACCTATTAAGGAGGACAGAGCAGTTACATTTGTGTAAATGAAATGGCTGGAGAACGAGTTGAACATCAAAGATGTACAGCATTCTCTGACTCTGAATATGTTTACCTTAATTCCATTTTTTATTCCAATTCAGAATATCCCAAAATGCCCACTGGTAGAAAGCATGGTTGCGATTGGTGGTGCTATTGGGAAGTAGTGGAAACTTAAGACGGCAGAGCACACATGGCAATAGGTGTGAGTTGGAGCATGCATCTTCAGAGCATACTAACACTCTTTCCTATTTTCTTTCTTGCTGCATGTTGAAAGAGTACACCTATCAATTAGAAATGAAATTTTACTGAATATCAATACATATCTTCTTTTTGTTTCAATGTGTGTATTCATGATCTTATGTGTGAATGTACAAGTGCAGGAGTGTGCATGAATAAATCTGATCATGCTTTTGGAGGCCATAGGTTGATGTCAAGTATGTCTCCTCTATAAGCATATATCTTACTTTTGGGGGATTAAAACACTTGGTATGAAAACTTGAGGACCTAACTTCAATCCCCAAAACCCTGACAAAGGTGGAAGGCTCTACAAAGTTCTCCTCTGACATCCCTATATGCTTTCACTCACATCATAGAAACACAGAAATAAAATAATAGCCCAAAGAATGCACATCCTTCAACAGAGATCCACGAATGTGCTCATCTATGAAGAGCATCAATGAACATGCTCATCCATGCCCATTGCTGCTTTTTTTCACAATAGCTAGGTGAACACCTAGATGTCTGTCAACTAATGATTGAGTAATGAAAATGTGGTACATTACCTAATGTAATATTATTCAGATATGAGTAAAAATGAAATATGAAATTGTTATGTAAGCGGTTGGAGCTGAAAATAACAGTTCTGAATGAGTGAGCATAGACCCAGAAAGATAAGCACTGAATGCTTGCTCTTGTGAGGATGTTAGCTCTGAAACTTTAGATATATGTACTTAAACTGGAGTTGCAATAGAAGCCAGGAGACTTGTAAGAGACCATGGAGGGGAAAGACTTCAAAATTTGGGCATAGAACACAAGTGGCATGAAGAGCAAAAGGGAGATCATGGAACAAAGAGCATTGGGAGTGGTGGGAATGGAAGGTGTCTTAGTCAGTGTGCTATTGCTATGAAGAGACACCATGACCATGGCAACATGACAAAGCATTTAACTGGGTCTTCTTTGAAATTTAAGAGGTTTAATCAAGAATTGTTGTGGTGTGAAGCATGGTAGTACATAGGCAGACTGGAGAGGTAGCTGAGAGTTCTACATCTGGATCTGCAGGCAGCAGGAAGAGAGAGATACTGGGCCAATCTTGGGCTTTTGAAGCCTCAAGGCCCACCCCCTATGACACACTCCCTCCAACAAGGGCACCATAACACCTAATTCATCTCAAGTTGTGCCATTCACTGATGACTATGAGCCTATGGCGGATATTTTTTTTTATTCAAACAACCATAGGATTGTAGCATAAAGGAGATAGGGACAGGTAAAGCATTTACCTAAATTATTTTATTATCAATAAAACTCAGGAGTCAGATATTGGGGTAAAATCCTGCTAGATCAGCAAAGCGACAGAGGAAGAACCAGCTGATCCTCTCTGTCCATGCTTCCAAGATCCAAAAGGCCCTTGAATCTTTCTAAGACCCTCCCTATTCCTTCCTTGCCTTTCTATCATAGCCTGGGTTCTCCAAAATCTCTATGGCTAATTCCAGTCAGCTGGGCATTGACTTGGCCCTGTGATTCAAGGTTAAATTAATTAAGTCTTAGAGTGTTGCAGTGTGGTGAAATATCCCGCAACATTTCCTCCCTTTATTTATTTATTTAGTTTTTTTGGAGGATGCAGCTCTTTATTGGAATATTTTCAATTATGTTTGCAAACATTAACATTAGGGCAAAACAAAAAGTCTTATTCCATCGGAGCCTGCTGGGTAGCAGCCTCAGCGACCTCTACCTGAGCCTTAGCGACCCTCACAGGAGACAGCTGGGTGGAGGCCTCATCAACCTCCTCAAGAAGACACTGGGTCTCATCCTCGGGAGAAAGGTCCTCCTCTTGCTTCAATCGCGGGCGGTAATAATTAACCAAGTTGGAGATCATCTGGGAAACGTCTTCTTGGTAATAAGGAGGCCCGAATATCAAAATCTCTGCATCCTCCTCAGGATGCCAATGGGTCACTTGAAGCAAGGTACGCGATGTACTCTCGACATGTGGGATGTACTGTCCATCCTTGCCAAATATCTCTTCCATGAACCAAGGATTCACGTACACTGTCTTTGGATCATCCAGATACTTGGTCCGGAACCACTTGGGCAGCGTGCTGGAGTCTCTGACCACTTCAAATAAGGTCCCTTCTTTGTGCTTCAGCTGGACCAGCAACTTATAAGTCTTAAAAGGGACCATGGTGCACCAGTATCGTCATAAACATACTAGGCAACTCCAAGCCCAGTAAACCCGCATTTCCTCTCTTTAAATAAAAAGAAATGATTTTCACTGTAACATGGTAAAACTATATAAAATAAGAATAACTATCCAGTAAGAATTGTATTTACAATGTCCAGTCAATTTGTATATGACAGATTTGAAGAAATTACTCTATTATCTGGTGTATGAGGTCCTTCTGTCTATGTGTTGTTTTCATTGGTTAACAAAGCATCTGCCTTGGCCTGTTCATAGGCCAGAACTTAGGTAGACAGGGAAGACAGAAATGAATTCTGAAAGGAAGAAAGCAGAGTCAAAGTAATGGCATGGAGTTGCTGCCAGAGAGGGACATGCTGAAAATTTGCTGGTAAGCCATGACCTCGTGGTGGTACACAGATTAATAGAAATGGGTTAAATTAAGATGTAGGAGTTAGGCAATAAGAAGTTAGAGCTAATGGGCCAAGCAGTGATTTAATTAATGCAGTTTCTGTGTGATTATTTCAGGGCTAAGCTAGCCAGGCATCCAGGATGACCAAGCAGGCCCTCCTCCTACAAATTGGCACCCACGTGGCCAACCAAATCCATGCAAAACCTGAGAGGGCTTGAAAATGAATTCTAGAAAAAAAAATACAGAGTTTAACACAGCTTCTAGCTGTTTGCTGGTGGTATGCAGCTGTTGCGGGAGGTCCTTCCCCTCCTCCAACCAATAGCTGCTGAGATACCAGCCCATTGGGGCGTGGTCTCTTCTCCCTTTAAAAAAGCGACTACTTCCCTCCACTCTCTCTCTTCACTTCCTGCTCCGCCTGCAACTAGACTCCCTTCCTGGTTGCGCAGAGGGCTGTTGTCTGGGACGGTGATCTGTAAGTTTTATCCTCTTTAAATAAATACCACCCTATTAATCATAATTACAAACTGGTGTGGCATTGTTCGTGACTTACGTCTTCATGCAGCAGCTCATTTGAGAGAGATTTTCCTGATTCATCTGTAGCAGGAAAAAAGTCATGGTTGTTTTAATGCCAGCTTTCTGGGCTATGCTGCCAGCACGACCTCTGGCTCTTTTGGAAGACAGAGCATATGAATGGGGTTTGTGAGCAGATGGCTGCAGCTTGCTTGATAGCAACTTGGACCTGCTGTGTGCCTGGAAGTGGGGTGGTGTGCATGGTTCAATGATGCAAGTGCCTCTGCCATGTTGGACTGTGCAGAGCAAGCAGGAAGTACCACATATATCATAGTAATAGCATAGCGTAAGTTTTAGACTGGGCAGGCAAATGGGCAGTATTGTATTACCCCTAACAATGGTGCAGCTGAAGTTTTTAAGAAGCACTTAGTATTTTAAGACTCACTCCTGGACAGTAAACAATTACAGATTCACAATAGGACAGATTCAGACATAAGAGAATTCTAAATGTTTCACAATGTTGGATAAATGTACGTAGTGTTGGGAGAGAGAAGAAAAACAGTATAGAGAGTAAAAAATATAGAGATATATTTTACTAAGATAGGTATTCTTCAAATCTTTTAGAGACCTTAAGAATATGGCATTTGAGAACTTAAGACTTTTCATGACAGTGATACACATCTGTTCCTGGCAGCACCAAGCTACCTCAAGAGGAAGATGGGCATCAAAGAGGCTGCTTATGGAGTTGGTTGACCATTTGGCAAGAAACTGCTCTTGCCTGGACTGCTGAACTGGACATGCAAGATTCACAGAGAAATGACTGCTGAACTTGCTTAAAGGTAAGATGATCCTTTGGGGTTCCTGCTACATGAAAGAGTCTGCCAGATGTTCTGCAGGACACAGAAGAAAGTGACCGATAAAAAGCCAGCACAGGTGGAACTGTCTTTGAAATTTCCTGCTTCGTGGAAAAGTCTGATGGATATTATAGGCCTATGGACTGAAGATAGATGCCTCAATGGCACAGAAGAACTTTGGGTGACTCTCCAGGCAATGAGTTGTCTCTGTCATGTCTAAAGTTTTGGAAACTGCTTACAATGTACTTCCTGTTTATTAGGTTATATCATATCCTTATGGACTCTTCGATGGAGTTGACGAATACATAGATAGTTATAGCTTTCCTTAGTTATGATAAAAGATAAAGTAGATATAATTATTGTAAGTTCAATTCTTATTTGATACCTGTTTTGTTATATGAACTTTTACTATGTTAAAGTAAAAGCCTTCCTTTATATTTAAACAGAAAAGGGAAAATGGTGTAGGGGGTCCTTCTGTCTATGTGTTGCTTTCATTGGTTAATAAAGGAACTGCCTTGGCCTGTTGATAGGGCAGATCTTAGGTAGGCAGGGAAGATGGAACTGAATTCTGGGAGGAAGAAACCATAGTCAGAGAGATGCCATGTATCTGCTGCCAGAGATAGATATGCTGGAACTTTTTTGGTAAGGTAATTCACAATCTTGTGGTGATACTCAGATTAATTGAAATGGGTTGAATTAATATAAGAGTTAGTCAATAAGAAGCTAGAGCTAATGGGCCAAGCAGTAATACAGTTCTGGTGTGGTTATTTCAGGGCTAAGCTAGCTGGGTGGCCAGGACAAACAAGTGAACCCTCCTCCTACAATTATCTATCCTATCTTGATGAGTTCAAAGTTTTATACCTAAACCACTTTCTATCATAACTTATATTACCAACTTTAAAATATCTTTTTGGACCTTAAAACGTTTTGCTAGACAAATAAGCATTTATGTCTCTTAACCTTATAAAGCTTACATTCCTTTTGAAATTTCTTTTCTTAATTTGGTAACAAAGAAAACGGTGTAACTATCTAGTTTTCAATTCTATCAGACACCCAAGAAGGATAAAATATTATCTGAGTAAACAGGAAGCACAGAGCAAACAACTTCCAAATATACAGAAAAGCCAGAGTCATCTGATTGCCTGGACAGTCACTCAAAGTTCCTCTGCAACACTGGGCTATCCATCTTTAGCTTAAAGGTCCAGAATATCTGACAGACTTTTCTGTGAAGCAAGAATTTTGAAGGAATATCCTACCTTGTCTTGGCAAGGCTCAGCAGTCACCTTCTTTTGTGTCCTTCTTGTCCAATTTGGACAGCATACAGTCAGCAGTTGAGGCAAGGGCAGTTTCTTGTCCAGTGGCTAGCGTTGCCACATTTGAAGCAAATTCCATATGGATATTCTTTGATGCCCATCATCTTCTCTGAAGTAGATTTTTGCTGTGAGGAGCAGGTGTATCTCACTATCATGAAAAGCCTTAAGCTATCTTAAATTCCATATTCTGTATGCCTTTGAAGTGTTTATATCTAAAATATATCTCTGTTTGACCTTGAAAACATACCTAACATGACTACAAATTTAACTGTTATAGATGACTAACTTCTAACCTGTATTTCTTAATTATCCTAAATAGTATAAGATAATAGCTTTCAAAGACTAGAACTCTACATTACATTGGTAATGAGTTGCATAGGTACAATACCTCAAACAAAAGTAGAAATATATATACAGTATGTTCTAACAAAAATAACCTTAGATTTGTATCAATATACAAAAGCCCTCAAATAAGAGTAAGAACACATACACAATCTAACAAAAATAACCTTAAGTTTGTATCCACATACAAATATCCATACCAATGTAAAATATTTGAGATTAATAGTTGCTTTTCAGTTTAAAAGTAGATTCAGTAATCTACCCTTCTATCCTACCATTTTTATACCCCCCGTTTTTAATCTTTTCAGTAAAAAACCCTGAATTTAACCTCCTTTGCTTAGTTTCCTCCTTGACCATGACCAATTACAACATGCAACCACCCCCTCAAATGATAAGAAACATCCACAATCCACCAAATAACCAAAATCATCCACCCTCTTCTTGGTAATGTGAGCATGATGCTCTTAAAATTACTTCTCTCTGTCTGGGAGCAATGGCATCTTTAGGGGACCCTGAGAAAATTGAGATAATGGTCAGGTCCTAGGCAGGCTAGTTGTGGTCCAGTCTTGGTGTGACTGGAAAGTGCAGGGCTTATTTCAAGTTCTGGTTGGAGTAGTTTGTGGGGCTGGATCATCTGAGAAAATTGCTTTGAAATTGTCCTGAGCAGCTTTTATAGTCCAAAGCTTATTTTGGGGTGTTGTTTGTCAGCTTGGTAGTATTATTACCAGTCTAGGTGGATTCACCACTGCAGGGCCCCATAACCTCCTTGGATACCTCAGGTTGCTGTTAGGAATGACCACAGTACACTGCAGAAAACTTAAACATTTTAAATGTATATGCAGCAGGTCTTCTAGAGGTTACAAGACCACAATCTGATAAATACATGTGAGGTAATACAAACTTAGTTCCTAGTGACCTGCTTCAGACTCAAGTCCAAAATCATGTACAGGAAGCTGGATGAGGCTTATTTCTAGAAACAATTATACTCTATATGACCATTAATATCATGACAGAAAGTTTATATATAGATAGATATATAATAATTTTATAAATTTTGAGATATTTATACCTCAAGAAAAGTTTTAAAGAGTCAAAATAAAACCAAAACATTGTGGCAATAAAATAGTCCCTTAATTTTGGTTTTCATCTGTCCCATATCAGGTGGCTCTTCTAACATGAGACAGAGATTTTGGATTTACCTTTAACAAGCATGCTTGGTTCCTATATTGTGAAATACATTAAGAAGTATAGGTATTAGGTCTTCTTAGAAGTTCTGGTAGAATTCTGTATTGAAACCATCTGGACCTGGGCTTTTTTTGGTAGGGAGGTTTTTTATAACAACTTCTAATTCTTCGCGACTAACAGGTCTATTTAGGTTGTTCACCTGGTCCTGGTATAACTTTGGTATGTGGTATTTATCTAAAAAAGTGTCCATTTCTTTTACATTTTCCAATTTTGTGGCATATAGGCTTTTGTAGTAAGATCTAATGATTCTCTGAATTTCCTCTGTGTCTGTGGTTATGTCTCCCTTTTCATTTCTAATCTTGTTAATTTGCATATTCTCTCTCCGTCATTTGATTAGTTTGGATAGGGGTTTATCAATCTTGTTGATTTTCTCCAAGAACCAGCTTTTTGGTTCATTGATTCTTTGGATTGCTTTCTGTGTTTCTATTTTGTTGATTTCAGCCCTCAGTTTGATTATTTCCAGTCTTCTACTCCTCCTAGGTGAGTCTGCTTCTTTTTTTCTCCAATGTGTGCTTTCTCCATTTTCTTTAAGTGGGCACTTAGTGCTATGAACTTTACTCTTAGCACTGCTTTCATAGGTTTGAGTATGTTGAGTCTTTATTTTCATTGAATTCAAGAAAGACTTTAATTTCTTTCTTTATTTCTTCCTTGATCCAGGTGTGGTTCAGTAGTTGACTGTCCAGTTTCCATGAGTTCATAGGCTTTCTGGGGGTAGCATTGTTGTTGAATCCTAACTTTAATCCATGGTGATCCAATAAGACACAGGTGGTTACTAATTTTTTTTTGTAACTGTGTAAGTTTGCTTTGTTACTGAGTATGTGGTCAATTTTCGAGAAGGTTCCATGAGCTGCAGAGAAGAAGGTATATTCTTTCCTATTTGGGTGGAATGTTCTATAGATGTCTGTTAAGTCCATTTGATTCATTACCTCCATTAATCCTCTTATTTCTCTGTTAGGTTTCTGTCTGATTGACCTGTCCATTGGTAAGAGAGGAGTGTTGAAGTCTCCTACTATTAGTGTGTGTGGTTTGATGACTGCCTTGAGTTTTATTAATGTTTCTTTTACATAAGTGGGTACTTTTATATTAGTGGCATAGATAATCTAGCCATAAATAATGGATACTGAGCATATAATTTGTGATTCTAGAGAAGCTAAATAAGAAGATGAACCCAAAGAAAAACATATAGTCATCCGCCTGGATATGGCATGTAGACAAGATTGCCCGGCAAAAACTGGGAACTGGGTGGTAGGGTGGGATGGGGGAAAGGGGAGATGGGGAGAGAAAAGTGAGAAGGGGAGGATACGGAGAATTTGGGGGAATGGAATGGTTGGGATAATGGAAAGATGGATATAGGAACAGGGAAGTATATATCTTAATTAAGAGAGCCATTTTAGCGTTGGCAAGAGCCTTGACCCTAGAGGGTTTCCCAGGGGTTCAGAGGGATGTATCCAACTAGGTCCTTGGGCATCTGAGGAGATAGAGCCTGAAATGGCCTGATCTTATAGCCATACTAACGAATGTCTTGCATATTACCATAGAACCTTCATCTGGCGATGGATGGAGATAGAGACAGAGACCCACAATGGAGCAATGAACCGAGCTCCCAAGGTCCAAATGAGGAACAGAAGGAGGGAGAACATGAACAAGGACGTCAAGACCGCGTGGGGGGCACCCATCCTCTGAGACGGTGGGGCTGATCTAATAGAAGATCACCAAGGCCAGCTGTACTGGGACTGAAAATGCATGGGATAAAACTGGACTCACTGAATATGGTGGACAATGAGGGCTGCTGAGAAGCCAAGGACAATGGCACTGAGTTTTGACCCTACTGCATGTACTGGCTTTGTGGGAGCCTAGCCGGTTTGGATACTCACCTTCCTAAACCTGGATGGAGGGGGGAGGACCTTGGACTGCCCACAGGGCAGGGAACCCTGACTGCTCTTTGGACCTGAGAGGGAGGGGGAGGGGAGTGGGGTGTGGTGAGTGGGGAGAGGGGGAGGGAAAAGGGAGGTGGGGAGGAGGCGGAAATTTTTAATTAAAAAAATTTAATAAAAGAATATATATATATATATATATATATATAAACAAGCATGCTTGGGTTTAGAGAAGGAGAGAGCTGTGCTCCAACTCCAAAGACAGCTTTAATTTTTAAGTGAATTGGGAATACAAAAAGACCATTTGCCTTATATATGCCTGTAAAGAACAGCAGAAGCCCCATGTTGGCTTCCAGATAAAGCAATTATCTAAATTATTCTATTATCAATAAAATCTCACTAGTCAGTTAGATATTGAGGAAGAAATCTGATAGATAAAGAAAACAGCAGAGGAGCAAACATCTGTCCACACTTCCCAGACCTAAAAGGCCCATGAATCTTTCTAAGTACGTGCCTAATCCTTCCTGTGCCTCTCTATCACACTGTCTTCCAAAGTCTCTATGGCTAATTATGGTCAGCTAGCTCATCATTGACTTCACCCCTTGATTCAAGGTTAGTTTTAGTAAGTGTCTCGGACTGTCACAATGTGATCAAATATATTATAGCAGGCAGAAAATGATAGTAGCACTAAAGACCTTTAAAATAGTCATTTGGAAACTTGTTATTATTTAAGTTTCCTGAATATATATATATATGTGTGTGTGTGTGTGTGTGTGTGTGTGTGTGTGTATATGTGTGTGTGTGTGTGTGTATGTGTGTGTAATATATCATTGCTGTATATACATATACATACATAAACACACACACTCATATATAAAATCAATCAAGAGTTTTAATAAAATTACCCTTTTTAAAGGAATAATACATTTATTTTATTTTCCAGGTATGCTTGATAGTTTTTATGTTGACTTGATAGAACCTAGAGTCATCTGAGAGGAAGAAACCCCTATGAAGGATATGCCATTATAAGATTCACCTGTAGAGTGTTTTATTAATTACCGATTGATATGGGAGGGCACAGTTCATTGTGGGTGGGACCATCCCTGGGCTATATGGTGGTCCTGAGTTCTATATGAAAGTAGGCTAAACAAGCCTTGAGGAACAAGCCAGTAGGCAGTACTCCTCCATGACCTCTGCATCAGCTTCTGCCTCCAGGATACTGCCTTGTTTGAATCCTCTTCTGATTTTCTTTGATGATGAACAGCAATATGGATGCATAAACCAAATAAGCCCTTTCTTTCTCGACCTGAATTTTGGTCATATTTTTTTCACAATAATAGAAACCCTAAGACACCAGGTATCATGAACTATCTAATGCTAGTTCGAAGTGTGAGGTGCTTTCCTTGAGGTTGGTCAGTGAGGTCCAACAAGCAATACAGGATATTGACATTGTTCTTGGTTACCCTTCTGAACTCGATATTAAACTCCCATTGCTGAAGACATCATATATAAGTCATAAGGCATGGCAAAATTAAACTCTCTGCCTTATTGCCTTGAGACAGTACCACAGCTACCCTCCATGTTTTCTTGAGGCAGAGTCTCTCACTGTACTGGATGTTCAACAGTTTGGTTAGGGTAGTTGCCCACAGAGCTCTCTTGATTCACTTGTCTCCATCCTCCAATGTCCAGGTTATAGCTACACACAGCTATGCCCTGCTTCTTTGAGTGTGCTGAGAGTATTCTCACTCAGGTTCTCATGCTTGGATAGCAAGAGCTCTTTCCCAGAGCCATCTTCCCACATCCATATTTCATTTTATATATTCATCCTTAACTTGGTAGTACTTGGTATCAGTGATTCTGAGAGTATATTCTCAAGTAAAATAAGAACCTGGATTCAAAAATAATCTTTGTCCTCAATAGCCTGGTCATAAATTCACTTCAAGAGTCTCTCTGGAGTTAAGGTTTTAACTTAGTTGTTAAAAGCATTTTTTTTCTAGCAAATACAAGACCTCAGCTATGGTCCTCAGCTCTGAAAAGAAAACCTATCTCTAGTAATTACCTAAGTGCCACTGACTGCATTGTTCTCACTTGTACTTGGGTGTTTCTCTTCAACCTGGCATTTATTATTTATAAATGCTCAGCGGATAACCCAGGCTTGCTACTAATTAACTCATATACACATAAATTAACCCATATTTCTATCTATACGTTGCCACGTGGCCTGGTAACTATTTTTAGTGCAGTGTGCCCATATTTGTCTTTTTTGCATTTCCTGGCAATTCTCTCACTCTGCCTACATACAGTGTTCCAACATGGGGCCATAATTTCCAAGTAAAACCTTGGAACAAAAGCTTAAAAGGGGAACCTAGGCACACAAGAACAGCATTAAGCATGGCTTCTTGGTAGCCGCAAACTCTTGGGTGGGCTCTGTTTTCTGGTGGTGAGCAGAGGCGTGGCTCCTTTGAGAGATAGCTTTCTGGCTCAGTGCTAGTGGCCAAAATGGATAACTCTTTTAAGAGGCCCTATTACCAAACACTCATTTGGTATTTATGAACTACAGGTGGCATGCTACTCAGTGGTGGCATGGACACAGAAAATTCCCAGAGTCGGGGAGGCAAATTCAGTTCCCAGAGCTGCCAGTAGACATACCTCCGCCATAAGACTAGCCTCTCCGGGAACCGAGGGTTAGGAGCCAGCTGCCAACATGCCATGATTTAAGTTATACAGCAGGATTCTTTTCTTCCTCTCATACAGACAGGAATGGTTACAGATGCACAGTAAAGACAGGTAAAGACAAAAAGAGCCTCTAAATGGTTTACAGTGTGTTTAAAAAATATACATAGACTTGAGAGAAGAGAAAGAATATATGTAGTCATATTTAAAAATATAGTGTTAAGATAATAAAATCTTTCCAAATTATAGTAATATAAAAATATAATAATCCAGGTAAAAATGGGAAACATGCAAAGAGCTGGATCCTGTAAGTTAATGTATTGTCTTTAAATTTTTTGGCTGCTAAGAGACATTGGATTGTGGAAACTTCTGGATTAAACCAACCTATATACTTTAAGAACATCTTGACATCAAAATTTAAGTTAAAAGGTGTATTTCTTTGGAAAAGAGGTCATACTTTTATTTCTACAGGAAATGAGAGGCTGAAAAAAAAGGGGGACATAGAAATGATAGGATAAAAGGGTAGATTATCAAATCTACTTTTTAACCAAGAAAGCAAATTCTAGTCTTTAATAGTTTACATTGGTCTGGACTTATATATTGATACAAATTTAAAGTTAATTTTGTTAGACTGTATGTATATTTCTACTCTTCAGAGTATTATGCTTATGTAACTCATTTAAAAATGTCATGTATAATTAAAAATACAGATCAATAGTAATCTATAATAGTTAAACTTAGTCATTTTAGATATGTTTGTTTTCAAGACCATAAACAAATATATTTAGATAGAGAGATGATCTTCAAACACTTCAAAGGCATACAGAATATGGCACTTAATATGTTTAATAACCTAAGGCTTTTTATGACAGCAAAACACATCTGCTCCTGGCAGTACCAATCTACTTCAGAGATAATGGGGATCAAAGAAACTCCATATGCAGCTTGTTTTCTTTAAGGCAAAAGCTAGCCATGTGGGTAAAGAAACTGCCCTTGCCTCCATTGCTAACAGTTACTGTCCAAAATGGACCAGCAGGATACAAGAAAGGTGGCTGCTGAACTTTGCCAAGACCAAGATAGGACAGTTCTTCAGAATTCCCTGCTTCACAGGAAAGTCTGTCAGATTTGCTCTGTCTGTAGGTCAGAGATGGATGCCCCAACATTACAGAGGAACTTTGGGTGACTGTCCAGACAACCTGATGTCTGACATTAGGTGACATTTTCACCCTTCTGGGTTTTTGATGGAGCTGAAAAATACATAGTTAAACTTATAGTTTTCTTTAGTCATGATAAAAAGAAAATTAGGTATAAAGCTTCAGACTCACCAACATAAGATAGATAATAGATTATTTTCTCTAATCTTGCAAAAAATACAAATGGACTGGATATTGTTAACTATAATTCTTACTTAAGAACTGTTTCAACTTCCACATAAATAGAAAACTAAAATAACTCAAATAAAACACAATATGGGCATCAGACTTCAATTTCTGCAGTAATAAAAAACAAAAATAACAATAAAAACATTTTAAAGCAACATATGAAAAAATAAAACAAATTTTTTAACCTGAACCAGCATGTTTCTGGAGTTAGACCCTTAGAGATACAGTTTTACATATGCAAGAATTCAAATTATATTGTGTTAAAAATTCCTTCAAAAAGCTCTAATATGTCTATCATTATTGGTAAAGTAGTAACTTTCCAAATAATATGAAATTATAAACCTTGATATCTAAAAATATTGTCTGTTTTTGAAACTGGAGTCTTTTAAATATAAATAAATTAGAATGAAGACTCAAAAATATTGTAGGTCAAATTCGGTACAACTAATGTCATTACAATATCTTTAACTAGAGACAAGCTAGATTTTTCAATAAGACAGAAGAATTAGTTTTCTTCAGAGAAACAAAGTAATTGGATAGGTATAGAAATATACAAGATATTTATTGTGAGGATTGGATTATGATCTCTTGTAATTCTCAAAGTCCCATGATATACTGCCTATAAGGGAGACAACTGGAAAGTTCATGAGACAATTAAGTCCATATTAAAAGACATGGAAAGGAGATTGGACGATTTGGAGTTAAGATACTTCCATAGCATAAATTGGAATTTCTGAATACCCAAGTATCAGGAGTTATAAAATTCAAGATTAAGAAAAATGGATATCCAAACTACTTGCCAGAACATGAAAGAATTCACATTTCATTGATATTTGTTATTCTAATGCCCTAAATTGATACTTTGATGCCTTTCCATATTACTGAAAATGAAAAGTTTTAACTTTTTAGCACAGGGCTCTATGCACATCTAGAATTAATGTTTTACTAACCAAGCACTACTTAACCCATTCAAGGTGACATATTAAATGAACCATTATAGCAAGAATTGCCAGCAACACTAGAGGCAAGGAGAAAGTCAAAGAAGAAATTGATAACAGCCAGAATTTTTATTTCTAGCTTATGAAACTACAAGTAGAAAATCAATGTTTATTTCAACCATCCTTTATGCATTATAATGCTTCATTATGATGTCCCTAGTAAATGAATAGTTATCTTCAACAAAACAAATGATAACCATTAAAAATTTAAAATACCACCTTATGAGTTAATGCTAGAGAGGCTAAAGAGGATATGCTGCAGTCATCAAAAGTCATGTTAGAATTTAATCCCTATTGATAGGATAGAAATTTAATATATATATTTGTGGTATTTAAAGGTTTTCTTTTGTGAAACAATTAAGAAAAATTAAACCTGTGAGGTCATGGTACTGATCAAATGACACTATAGCCTTGTAAGGAGAGACCTGAGCTAGGATTGTGTGTCACTATATGATGTACTTTAATGCCTTAGTACTTAGCTGAGAAATAAACTTCTGTCAATGTACCTACCTAGACTTGAAATTTTCTGCCTCAGAAACATGGTGCAAAGGACCCTTCCTTGGGAATTTCACTTTAGTAATCAATAATGGACATATATAATTAGTAACTTTATAAGACCTGAGTGTTTATATTATATGGTCTGAGAATAAAAAAAGGGAAATGAAAATGGAAGTAGGGAACTAGTAACTTTACTGATTTTTCTCCCATAACTTAAATGGTATCAGATAAGGCTCACATGTCAAGAACCAATGACATGATAAAATTGTCTTTAAATAAGTAACTCATAAAATATAAATACAAACATATATACATAGAGACACAGATATGTGTCTATTGAATAAAAAATTAAAAACAATAAATGAAGAAAGAAATCAGAGAGCAAATGAAAATAGGGACAATACACATATAACACAGTGATAATTGGAGCTAGACATAGCAGCTTGTGTCTAATAATACTAGCACTCAGGAGACTGAAGTAGGAATAGTGTAATAAGTTTCAGGCAAGAGAATAGTTCTCAAACAAGAAAAAAAGTACATCATTGATGAATCAACAAAATAATAGAAAAAGCTAAAAATAAAGAGGTAACAAAGGTATACAAGGTGATAAGAAGAGATGTTTGTAGTCATAATTCCATAGTAAATATACTCCATGACAAAATGCATTAAATAAAGTAATCATCATTTCATAGGAAAGACTGTAGCTAACCCCAGGCAAATTAAAAGCAAACTTAATATAGGAAGCTTTAAAGCATCTATAACGTCTCAATAATGTCTGCAACTATGCATATAAAGCAATTTTAGATTCACAGTTTTTTTCCTTTCTTTCTTCTTGTCACAGATACACATGGGCTAACAGCACTATGCTTCAGGCTGCAGTTTAGTTTGATGGCTCTAGGCAGGTCCAGGTAGACAGCTTGAAGAGCCCAATGCATAAAAATAATGTGAGGCCATCTTTTGGCAATCCAAAGAAAAAAAGTGTTACTGGAAGTATAAAATATGAAATGTTTCTGTTTAGAGAACTTTGTACTTTAAATATGTTCTACTAATAAAATGCAATACGATTAATAATTACAAATTAGTAACATTACAATATTTCAAAGTGAACATAATGCATAATGTAATACTTAGGTATTCTAATGACATGCAATATATTATATTATGTTTGATAATTTTATTAAACATGAAATAGATTTTGGTTCCCTAGGCTACAGATTTATTAATTAGGATATGAAATACATACTTCTGAAAATTTTATTTTAATCTCTCTAAGGTACAGCAATGTCAAATTTTTGGAACAGATTCAAGTCAACAGATACATTTTAATCATTTTTTATTTTAAAACTATATTTGAATTGATGTTGTTAAGAATGTTTTATAGGCTATGATAACATTAGGGAAATTTTTATCTCAATTGCCTTAAATCTTAAATTTTACTGTATATAACCAATGATTTTTATAAAATATTAATTTCAAATGAAGTAACCCTATTGGACCAGTTTTATGTGAATCCTAATTTAAACTCAAATGTAAATTAGTTGAAATTTCAATATTTCCTTTATATTTTCTATAGATCTGAAGGTTTTTTCAAAAACAAACAACAACAACAACAAAAAAAACCCGAAAGTGGCTCAACGATTTGTATCTGATCCAGACTACATCTTTATGTATTCTTTTGCTGTATGTTCAATTACAAAGAAAACATATTTTGCTGTTGAATTTCTCAATGCTTGTTGGTTCTTTATGCATATTGTATAAAGTAATGCTACTGTTTATTACAATTATCTTTACATTTACTTTAATCTATGAATATTTGCTTTGCAAATTAACTCTAGGTATAAAAGTCAGAGATTACAATCTTATATGATCAATGTCTGATATACTTTATTGCAATATTTATTTGCAAGCTCATATTTTATAATATTCTGTTACCACTACCATTCAAACTGATGCCCCTGAGTCTGACTCCTGGGGTCACTAAACAGTCCAATCTATAATGTTTTCCATAAGAAAGTTCTATTTCCCAAGGCTAATAACACTGATTTATAGCCATTGCTATTGTTAAGATATGCATGATAATGAATATTCCCTTGAAAGGTTGAGCTTATGCCCGTAACAGAAGCCAGGACAAGTTTTGTGTATGCAAAGAGTCTGTTATGCATAAGGGCCCAATTCAAGGAATGAGCACAATGCTGAAAAGTGTATCTCCTCTCAAATACACTTATAAAATATATATTCACAGTTAAAATTAACATTTTAAAAGCAATATTAATATAAATTAGAAAACTCATGAGGACTGTCTTGGACACGGTCCAGATTGGATTCATATCTGTCCCATTTTTCATCATTTTAGAGGTAATTACAAAATGAAAATAATCACCTTGATAATGTTCTTCCCATAGTAATACAATGGTATAAGAGAACAAGCCAAACAATATATATGTACTTAAAGATTCTACTCACAGGCTCACAAAACTTTATTTCACTTACGTTTGGAGTCACTTTAGAAATTCTAAACTTTGAAGAAGTGTGGGATTGTATAATTCTAAAATAAACAAGTGAAAAATTTAATAACTAACTCCATTTTAAAGTTGTTTCTTTGACAAGAAAAAAACAAAAACAAAACAAGTATGACTACAAAATTCAATAGGTTGACAGTACAAGTACTATAGTTATTTTAAAATGTTTCTGCACAAAAGAAAATATATACTCCTTTTATTTGGGGTTAGGGCAGTCATAAAAATTAACCAGGTATTATTTCAAAGAGAAAAATTTTAATGAGTTCCATAAAGGACATATCAATAATACTTTATAATTAAGAAGCAATAAGGCTAGAAATTAGAAAAAGCATTAAAATGTCCTTTGAACTTGAGATTTACAATTTCTATTAAAGTGATCAGGTAAAGAGAAAGTAAAGATTTAAATTCAAAATATTTAGAGGACTATGACAATTAAAAGTACTACTATCAGAATATTGGGTGAAACTCAATAAAGAAAATCTTTATTATTAAAAATTTAGGTCAATAAAAATAAAAAAAATTGAAAGAACTAAAAGTCAGTAAGAAAGTCATAGAAATGATAAATATCATAAAGAGTCAGAAAGTCAATATAAATAAAGGAAGAAGCCATATTACAACTTAATCCCTGGCTCCCTGGGGCTCTCAGCTCCTCAGGGACAGGAAAATGAAAGTCAGAAAATAGAAGAAACTTCCATCATAGCTAACAAGTTGCTAAATGGTGTCTGATATCTATGACAATTCTACTGTTTTGACAGACTTTAACTAATTTAGAGCTCAATAAATGCTTCTGTTTAAAGAAAGAATTGCTACTTGACTCTTTGGTCCAATTACTAGTACCAGACTTACTACAAAAGAAACTGCTAGGCAGATATCTGAATTATGGGTCAGAAAGTGTGTCCTGGATGCTTCTAGAAATCAACTACCTGGCATCACCTGATAGAGTGAATTACAAGCTCTTGATCAAATCTGTGACTGCAGAAACTGTAAGCACCAGCAGCAGCACAAGTTCTATTAGCATTTGTATCACCCTGACTTTGTCCTTGAGTACTTGTGAAGGTTCAATTTCTGTTCCATATTTCAAGGAACATGACATTCTATGTTGCAACTCTGTCTTATCTTTATTCATACTGTAAGACTTATAAGCATTTGTCTACAGTACATGCTCATAATCCACTGTTATAATTCATTCTGTGGCACCGAAATCTTAAAACAGATTTCTGAATATGTTTCTGGCCCTGTTTATATGAACAGTATCTCATGAACTATGGTTGTCTCTTGGTCGGACTACCCTGATGCAGAAACAAAGATTGAAAGTGATAACCTAAATGTCAAAGGAAGATTTTTATTCTGAGTGCATACTGAACTGGTCTATTAGACTAGATAATTATAACCTTGGAGAAGATGAAAAAGAAGGTGGAATTTTGATGGAAATTTTCTGTGAACAAATCATCAAGCATCAGTGAAGAGCTGTTTTTATTATAGTGTAAATATTATTTAAATATGCTTCTGTCACTGCCTCAGAGCTGTGTTTGCAGTAGTGCTAGTTATTTGCAAGGGAAAGAAATGTAGAGGAATATAGTATTAAGAAACAATGTCACCTCTGGTCAAGATGGAACGGATATGAATAATTTCAAAATGTATGAAACAGTATGAATACTTAAGGAACCACTACAAAAAAACAAATATTTTTAATTTTTCCTTTGATAATTTTGTATATTCATATTAGAGTTTCATCATTTCCACTCCTTTCTTTCCCCACTTCATGTATTCCCTTTTCTTCTCTATTGTGACTTAAATTTATAAAGTCTTCAATTATCATTGGTAGAGGTGCATCCACATACAAACATAGACACACACACACACACAGAGAGAGAGAGAGAGAGAGAGAGAGAGAGAACACCATCATTGTCTAGTCAGTATTTCTCAAATGTATTTATACTTAATTCTGACCATTAGGGATGTAGAATATCCTTCTGTATACATGTTGCTTTTATTGTGTAATAAAGAAAGCTATTTTTGCCAATGGCTTAGCAGAGTTAAGCCCGATGGTAAATCTGAACAGACATATAGAGAGAGAGTAGGCAGATTCTGAGCGATGCCATGTAGCTGCTGAAGGAGAAAGAAAACAGACCAGAAACTTACCAGTAAATCACAGCCTCATGGCAATACATAGATTAAAAGAAATCTGTTAATTTAAGATGTAAGAACTAGCTAGGAATATGCCAAAGATATTGCACAAACAATGTTGTAACTAGTACAGTTTCTTTGTGATTATTTGGGTCTGAATGACCAAGAGCTGAATGAGCAGTCTCCATCTACAAAAATTGTTTTTTGATGAGGATTGAAAAATACACTTATCTGTGGGGACAAAAATAGATATTCAGAATTATGTTAGGAATTTTACTGGTTTAGAGAAATAGTAGTAGGGAGTTCTATGCTAGGGAACACAAACTCTTCAAACACAGTTACTTAACAAGTTTCCCAGTACCAGACATGAACTGAATCCTATTAAACAGTCCTTAAGTCCATTTAGAACTTTATTTGTTATTTAAAAAAATGTCATATTGAATTTCTAGGAATATTCTTTTTATGATGGTAAATGTGTTTAGCAAGATTTACAGCTGGATAGAACTATTACTTGCTTTTTTCCCTTGGCAACTTGCATAGCACCTTCAGATATTATGAAAGTTAGTTTTCAATGAGCATGTTTTCATCTCAATCCCTTCAAGCCCAGAGTCTGAATTGTTTCATCTATCTATTCAGCAATTAAAGCCAACAAATAATAAATAGGACTTCATATTGTTGATTAGGAATGATCTGCACAGACATTAAATTTGAAAGCTTGGTCACCAGGGAGTGCCACTATTTCAAAATATCAGGAAATATGACCTTGTTAGATAAGGCATGGCCTTGCTGGAGGAAGCATATCACTGGTGTTTGATATTTCAGAAGCCCATGCCAGGCCCTGTAATTTCCATTTCCTTCTACCTGCAGACCTGGATGTAAAACTTTCAGCTTTTCTTGTATCACGTCTCTCTGTATGTTATCATACTTGCTACCATGACAGTAATAAATGACTAAACCTCTGAAACTATAAGAAAGCCCAATTAAATGTTTTTTATTATAAAAATAGCCTTAGTTATGTCTGCTTTTCACAGCAATAGGACACTGACTAAGACAGCTCATAAAACTAAAAAGTTTTTTTTTTAAAGCAAACAAACAAAAATCAATCAATTTAGTGAAGAGTGGTATCCTCGGGATAAGACCACACCCAGCTAAGCTTACAGATTCTAAAAAGAAATTAGTAAAAATCTTAAGTAGCAAAGGAAACCAAAACTAATGTAAACTAGATGGAAATGCAAGTCAAGGAGTGGCTACATTCTAGCCCCAACAAACAGAAGAACTTGCAAATTTCAGTCAGGTGATTCTAGCTTTATAGTTCAGAGGAATGCAGGAAATGCATTATAGAATCTTCTGACATGAGCAACCAAGGCTTTAACTGAAGACCCCAAGAAAATGGAAATTCCAGAACTGTGGGATACAGGTCAATGAGAGCCTCAGAGTAGAGAGAGAGAGAGAGAGAGAGAGAGAGAGAGAGAGAGAGAGAGAGAGATGAGTTTCATTCAGCAAACCTAAAAGGAGTTGGACTTCTGAAGAGTAATTTGACATTTTGACAGGAGATAAAGGATTTGGAGTTTGCCCTGCTGATTTTGGGTCTTGCCTTGGTTTAGCAATTCCTCAGTATGCTTCCCCTTTTTCTCTTCCTTTATGGAATGATAATATACATTCTGTGGGACTGATTGAAGTATGTGATTTGTTTATTGCTTTTGCTTTACATGTTGTTACAGTTAAGAGATTACTTTGAATCTCAGAAGAGATATATGACTTTGGACTTTAAACAGCATTGAGACTGAAAAACTCTTGAGGCTTTTAAAGTAGGACTATGAGTTTTTTTTTTTTTTTTTCATAATGGTGTGGCTTCAAACCTATGGGGGCCAGAGAGTGGTATAAGGTGGTTTGATTGAAAATGGCTCCCTGGGGTTTAAGTGGATTAGGGGGTGTGCCCTTGTTAGAGGAGCCATTTCACTGGAGGTGGGCTTTACATTTTAAAAAGTGCTATGCCACTTTCAGTGTCTTTCTCTTTACCAGCTGCCTGTGGATCAAGATGTAAAGTTTCAAGCTATTTTGACAATTTCCTACCACTATGATAATGGACTAATCCTCTGAAACTGTAAAGTAGTTCCCAAATAAATTGTTTCCTTTGCAAGTGTTGCTTTGGTCCTGTTGTCTCTTCACAACAATGTAACAATGACTAAGATCCTAAGAAATGAAATTGACTTAATGTCCTTCAACTAATACATGGATAATGAACATGTGCTATGAAAATCTTACCATATTGCTAAACATACCATATACTTCAAACACAGCACTCAGAGGACACTTGACAAGAATTGACCAGAATGCCTCCTTCCTGTAGATTAATATTCATGATAACAAAAGATACCATGAAATATAAAGGAAGATGGTAAATGATGTGGGATACCCCTCTGTATACTGTGAATAACATTTGTTAATAAAGAAACTGTCTGGGCCTGATAGGGTAGAGCTAGGTGAGGAAAATTAAACTGAATGCTGATATAAAGAGGGTAAGTCAGTGAGAAGCCATGTCTCCCTTCCAGAGCCTGATAGAAATTTATCTGGTAAGCCACAGCTATGTGGCCATACACAGATTACTAGAAATGGGTTAAATTAAGATGTAAGAGTTAGCCAATAAGAAGCTAGAGCTAATAGGCCAAGTAGTGATTTAATTAATAGAGTTTCTGTGTGGTTATTTCAGGAGTCTGGGTGTTCAGGAAACAAATAAGAAGGATATTGGGAAGGAATTCTAGTTTCCCTTCCCCAACAGAGTTAAGCACTGCTTAATTCCATGGCTCCTTCAAGAGAGGTTTTCCTGACTTAGCCACAGCAGAAAAAAATGCCATGTGGTTTTTAAAAGGCAGCTTTCTGGACTGTGCTGCCAGTGTGAACTCTGGCTCTTTCAAGAGGCCAAGCATTAAAATGGGGTTTATGAGCAGAGGGCTATAACTTGCTTAATGGCAACAGAAATGAATACTTTGCATTGGTATGGATCTTGGTTTATTGATACAAATTTAAGATCAATTTTGTTCTATATATATTTCTGCACTTGATTAAGGTATTATGTTTGTGCAGCTCATTTAAAATGTAATATATAATTAAGAAAAATAGGTTAATAGAGTCATCTATAATAGTCAAGCTTGAAGTCATGTTAGGTTTTCTAGATATATAGAGATATATTTCAGTTAGATAGGTATTCTTCAAATAATTCAGAGACCTTCAGTATATGGCATTTAAAATGTTTTAAGAACTTAAGACTTTTCATGACAATGAGAGACATCTACTCCTGGGAGCATCAATTACTTCAAGAGGAAGATGCACATTGAGGATACTCCTTATGGGGTTTGCTAGCCACTTGAGCAAGACATTGCTCTTGACTGGACTCCTTGATGTTATGCTATATGAACTGAACATGCAGGACCCACAGAAAAATGACTGCTGAACTTGCATAATAGTGAGACCATCCTTCATGGTTCCTGCTCATGAAAGTCTGCTAGACATATTGCAGGACACAGAAAAATGTGACTGACAACCTGCCATTAGAGGCAGAACTGTCTTTGAAAGTTCCTGCCTTGTGGAAATGTCTGCTGGATAGTATGGGCCTATAGGCTGAAGATAGATGCCTTAATGACACAGAAGAACTTTAGGTGACTGTCCCACCAGCAAGATGTCTCTGTCAATTCTTGAATTCTGGAAATTGCTTACAATGTACTTCCTGTTTCCTTAGGTCATTTTATATCCTTCTGGAGTCTTTGATAATGTGGAAGAATAGATAGTTATAATTATAGTTTTCATTAATTATGATAAAAGATAACATAAATATAAATACTATAACTATAATTCTTGCTTGATACCTGCTTTATTATATGCAATTTTGTTAGTTAAAATTAAAATCTTTCTTTTTATTTAAAGAGAAAATGCTAGATGATGTGGGATTTGCTGTGAATAACATTGTTTAATAAAAAACTTGTTTGTCCTGATAAGGAAGATTTGAGCTAGGTTTGGGAAACTATACTGAATGCTGGGAGAAAGAAGGTGGAATCAGTGAGAAGCCATGAGGCCCCACCAGAGCCAGACAGAACTTTCCCTGGTAAGCCACAGCCATGTGGCCATACACAGATTACTAGAAATGAGTTAAATTGAGATGTAAGAGTTAGCCATTAAGAAGCTAGAGCTACTGGGCAAAGTAGTGATTTAATTAATAGAGTTTCTGTGTGGTTATTTAAGGACTCTGGTGGTAGGGAAGCAAACAAAGAGCCAAGCAGCCTTTTACTACAGGTAAACAATAGTCCTATCTTGCTATGAATCCTACGAACCACAACCGTGATCAGCATGGCATGTAATTCAAAGCTCACAGTAGTGTCATGTATACCTTGGTCGCAACTCAAATGTCTGTAATCATACTTATTTAAATTTATAATATGTTTATTGGGTAACAAATCCATTTCAAGTCAAGAAGTACATATGTAGTTAAACTTTATTTTCTACTTAATGATAAAATGTTTTATTGTTCCTGTTTTATTGTCTTTTGAATTCTAGTTTTGACTGAAAAGTTTTTTATTGGTTAATTATGTTTTATTATTTTTTTTATTGAGAAAAAGAAAAAAAAAGTTTCCGCCTCCTCCCAGCCTCCCATTTCCCTCCCCCCGCCTCCCACCCTTCTCCCCCTCCCCCCAGTCCTCTCCCCCTACCCCCACTCCTCTCCCCCTCCCTCTCCAGTCCAAAGAGCAGTCAGGGTTCCCTGCCCTGTGGAAAGTCCAAGGTCCTCCCCCCTCCGTCCATGTCTAGGAAGGTGAACATCCAAACTGGCTAGGCTCCCACAAAGCCAGAACTTGAGGTAGGATCAAAACCCAGGGCCATTGTCCTTGGCTTCTCATCAGCCCCCATTTTTCGCCATGTTCAGAGAGTCCGGTTTTATCCCATGCTTTTTCAGTCACAGTCCAGCTGGCCTTGGTGAGCTCCCAATAGATCAGCCCCACTGTCACAGTGGTTGGGTGCACCCCTCATGGTCCTGACTTCCTTGCTCATGTTCTCCCTCCTTCCGCTCCTCATTGGGAACTTGGGAGCTCAGTCCAGTGTTCCAGTGTGGGTCTCTGTGACTATCTCCATCCATCACCAGATGAAGGTTCTATGGTGATATGCAAGATATTCGTCAGCATGATCACCTCATTTTCGATAAAGGAGCTAAAAGTATACAATGGAGGAAAGAAAGCATCTTCAACAAATGGTGCTGGCACAACTGCATATCAACCTGTAGAAGAATGAAAATAGACCCATATCTATCACCTTGCCCAAAACTCAAAGACCTCAATATCAGTCCGAACACACTGAACCTGATAGAAGAGAAACTGGGAAGCACCCTACAACAAATGGGCACAGGAAATCGCTTTCTATGTATAACCCCAGCAGCACAGACATTAAGGGCAGCACTTAATAAATGGGACCTACTAAAACTGAGAAGCTTCTGTAAAGCAAAGGACACTGTCACTAAGACAAAAAGGCAACCTACTGACTGTGAGAAGATCTTCACCAACCCTACAACAGACAAAGGTCTGATCTCCAAAATTTATAGAGAACTCAAGAAACTAGACTTCGAAATGCTAATTAACCCAATTAAAAAATGGGGCACTGAACTGAACAGAGAATTCTCAACAGAAGAAGTTCAAATGGCCAAAAGACACTTAAGGTCATGCTCAACCTCCTTAGCGATCAGGGAGATGCAAATCAAAACAACTTTGAGATATCATCTTACACCTGTCAGAATGGCTAAAATCAAAAACACCAATGATAGCCTCTGCTGGAGAGGCTGTGGAGGAAGGGGTACCCTCATCCATTGCTGGTGGGAATGCAATCTTGTGCAACCACTTTGGAAATCAGTGTTTCGGTTTCTCAGGAAATTCGGGATCAACCTACCCCTGGACCCAGCAATACCACTCTTGGGAATATACCCAAGAGATGCCCTATCACATGACAAAAGCATTTGTTCAACTATGTTCATAGCAGTATTATTTGTAATAGCCAGAACCTGGAAACAACCTAGATGCCCTTCAATGGAAGAATGGATGAAGAAAGTGTGGAATATATACACATTAGAGTACTACGCTGCGGTAAAAAACAATGACTTCTCGAATTTTGCATGCAAATGGATGGAAATAGAAAACACTATCCTGAGTGAGGTAACCCAGACCCAAAAAGATGAACATGGGATGTACTCACTCATAATTGGTTTCTAGCCATTAGTAATGGTCACGGAGTATATAATTGGTGAACCTAAAGAAGCTAAATAAGGTGAACCCAAGGAAAAACATATAATTATCCTCTTGGCTATGGGAAGTAGACAAAATTGCCGGGGAGAAAATACGGGATCTTGGGGGTGGGGTGGGATGGGGGTAACAGGGGATGGGGAGAGAAAAGTGAGAAGGGGAGGATGAGGGAAACATGGGGAAACAGGATGATTGGGATAAAGGAAGGTTAGCTAGGGGAGCACGGAAGCACAGTTCTTAGTTAAGGGAGCCACCTTAGGGTTGGCAAGAGACTTGAACCTAGAGTGGCTCCCAGGAGCCCAAGGCGAGGTCCCCAGTTAGTTTCTTGGGCAGCTGAGGATAGGGAACCTGAAATGACTGAAAAGTTTTATATGCATTTCTGATACATTGATTTTTGTAAAATGTTCCTTATTGTTTATCTTTGGTTGTGCTGCCTAGTTTTATGTTGACTTGAAACAAGCTAGCATTTTCTGAAATGAAGGAATATCAACTGAGAATGTGCATCAACAAGATTGAGCTGCAGGATATTTTCATAATTCGTGATTGATTGGGAAGTGCCCAGCCTATTGTGAGTGGTGCTATCCCTTGTCAGGTGATCTTGGGTTTTATAAGTAAGTAGGTTCAGCAAGTCATGAGGATCAAGCCAGTAAGCAGCAATACTCTGTGACCTCTGGATCATCTCCTGCCTCCAGGTCCTTGCCCTGCTTGAGTTCCTGTCCTGACTTTTTTTCAGAAATTAACTATAATGTGGATGCATAAATCAAATAAACCCTTTCTTCCCCAACTTGTTTCGGTATTGGTGTTTCATCATGACCTAACTAAGACAGTGAGTGGTTGTACTCCATATTCAATTTTGATAATATTCCTAGTGGAGATTTTGTATATTTAAAAATTTAATTTTACACAGCATTTCAATGACAGTCCCAAGACTTATAATAAGTGATCATGTGTTATTGTATTATTGATATACTATCAATAGTATAAATTTATTAAAATTTTCTCAGCACATCTAACTCTGAATTCCTTGTTTCTACATAGAAAATATTAGCAGTAAAAGTAAAGCAAATAGGCCTGTTTTATATAGTTTAAGTTCAGGTACTTGATATGCCAATTACACAAAATTGAGATATAATTGTAAGCCAGACCCAAAAAGAGGAACATGGGATATAATTGTTTTATTATAATTGCAACTACATTGTTTACAGAAAGTAATGCATATCAGAGATGATTGCAGAGGATCCAAGAGCATGTACACATGGGTATTTATGTAAATGACAGTTTTCAAAAAAACATGGTTGCATAAGTGAAAGTGATATAGAATGGTCATTGTGTTCTCTTATAATCTATTCTTCTAACTGGCTGCTTTGAATATTTTTTCCTTTATTTCTCCTTTTTACATGCTTTGATTAAGAATTCCCTGCCCTATTTTTTTTCATTTTTTAAAATAATTTATAGTTCTTGAGTTTTTTCTCTGTTAGTTTTAAGTTTTCATCAAATTAGCAAAATCTACATAATACTTAAAGATTTTCTTTTTCATTATCTTTTCCATCAAATGGAAGAATTTCAATCAAAATATAGAAGTAAATTTTAAAGCATCCTACCACTCTTTGATTGTTTATTTTTAAATCCTGTGTCTTCTTAGAATTCACATTCTCTATTGCAGTGTCTGAAAATACAGTAATATTTTTGTCAATGGGGAATTTACATTTTTTTCTGTTTCACAGTATTTTTTATTTCTAAATATTGTATTCTTCCTTTTGAGAAGTTCAATTTGCATCTGAACTTCTATTTGTTTACTTGACCTCTTATATTTGAAGAAAATATCAAAAAAAAACTTTTTAATTTCCTTCACTATTCTATGTCACCTTGAGTCACTTTTAAGCGATTTGTTTTCTCTTTATTGGATCATATTTTTCCTTTACATGCCCTACAATATCCAATTGCAAACAGATAATGTAATTTTATCCTCATGAATAATAAAAAACTTTATCACCCTAGAAACATCTAGGGACTTGTAGAATTCAATTATTGCATCTGGATAAAGTTAGATATTTTTGTGGAGGCAAAGCTTATTTCTAGGTATTTTTCTTTTATAAAAACATCAGTGTTCAATCTAGTAGACTCATTTCTGAGATTTACATTCATTAATTTATAAATTATGGAAAAAACTATTAGTTATGGCCCTTTGTAAACAACAGATACTATTAGCTACAATATTTTCTGATGATTTCTTTCTTATATAGCTTCATTTTACAGCTGAACAGATTGATACCGAGTTGAGTTTTCAAAAAGGATTGCTATATTTTAGCTATATTCCCAGAAGTTCATATATAAAAGTTTGTTATCAAATTCAAATGTTAAATGTCTATAAAAATGTAGCTATTAGTGACTAGTTAAGATTACATATGGTTACTAAGATTAAATGTACATGGTACATTTCATGAAATTTATAAGAAATATGACCTTAACACTGCATGGTCATAAACTTCATTTTATTATTCTTTTTTATGTTATTTTAAGGAAATTCAAAGATAGAGAATAAATATGTCTTTTCTCCCTGTTTATTCTCCATTTCTCTGTGCAATCTGTAAACACTACCTTATTAAATGATAAAAATCTTTCCCAGTTCAAAAGTCACACAAAATTTTAAAATTAGTGACAAATTGATATCACAAATATATTTAGAATTTAATGAATTTTTATTTGAATATTTGTGTTATCTGATTATGTACTTTAAATGAATAATGAGGATGAGCTGTTCTCATTTAGATTGCATGTAAGAAAAAAATGGTTATCTTCTCACTTAGACAAGAAACTTACTGTTGCATGTCTTAGGAACATGGGTCTTCACTAATATCTGAGGTTCTTTTTATTTCATCAACATTTTTTCTTTAAGCTAAGGCTATAAGAGACCTGTGGTTTAAAGTATTTAAATTAGTGTTTCTAAATATACAAATTTCTAGAAAGCACAGAAATACTGGATGCATTACTAAAAATAATGGAAAGAGTGAAATAACCTGATACCAATAAATTAGTATGGTAAAATTATAAAATTTGAAATATATTATGTATTAATTATCATTATACCATAAAAATCTTTGGGATAATTAACTTATAAAGTAAAAATTTTTGGTTTATTGTTGTTGTTTTGGGTTTTTGACTGTTTGTTTTAGAGGTTCCAGAAAGATTATGATATAAATAAAATAGAAGTAGAAGCATATACGATTAAAGGATTAAATCAGTTGTTTGTGATTTGGTTTCTATTTTCTGTGTCTTTGTTTCTAGATCTAGGAGTTATTTTTAATGACAGTGGTATCCTCAAGAAATATATCAGATAATAGTAAAATGATTTATGGTATTTCCTTAATTTAGTAAACAAAGTTACACAAATGCAGGCATGCATACACTCATAATTAAATATATATAATTTACATATTCTTGTGGTTTGATTTTTAAAACTAACAACAGTTTTTTAAAAAGTTTAAAAACGAAATGTTTTCTAACTTAAATAAACATTTATAATTCTCATAGTTTTCCTACTGAGAGATTCCACTTGGTTTTAGGTTAATATGTGTATTCAAGTATGTTTTATATATCAGTACACATGTGTGGGATGGTATCTGTGCCTAATTATGCAATATGCAACATGCAGTAGCCAGTGTTTAATGTCAGTGTATTTTCTTATGTCACTCTCCATTTTTTGAGACAGGGACTCTTCAATGAACATAAAATTTTCTATTTTACCTAGATTGGTGAGCCAATGAGTTCCATAGATTGAACTGTCCCCATTGCCCTGTCTTGGGACTACAGATAACAATTCCTCCTAGTTGTTATATTGGTAATAATGATTTAAATTTCAGTCCTCATGATTCCATGAGTAGTTTACTCACCAAACAATATCTTTTATTCTATTTTTTCAGAATTTTGTATGCATAAAATACTCCCATAATTATTTTATTAGATATTTTTTGCATGTACATAGTGTTCTATATAACATAATTCAAGAAGTAAAATAGTTTGGGCTAAGGCATCCATGTGAGTTTTAATATATATATATTTAGAATACTATTTAAAAAGCCTTCATCAATTCATACATCTAGTATTTTTACATGGAAAAGCTTGTTTCTCAATATTCTCATCAGCAATGTTTGTTATCAGTATTTGAAAAATCTTTTTCAATTTGGGAATTTTACTTTACTTTTGATTTCGTTTGTTGGTTGCTTTTTATTGGATCATTATTTGTTTCATTGCAGTACAAGAAATGGGAAATGTAATTCTGCATGCTAAAACATTTTCTCAGATTAGATACAGAAGTATTTGAAATATAAATAAAATGATAATATGTATTTTTTAAAAACCTCATCTTTATATGATTTCAACCACATATAATGAAATAATATATTTGGTTGCCATATCTAAGAAACATTGCTTTCTTTAAAATTTTTGCTTCTACTTCTAAAGCATCTCTCAAAATATTTGCTATACTATTTCCTAACCATAGTCATATTTTAAGCTTCATTTTCTTTCTCTAGGATTATTAAAATATGCATAATGTAGCCAGTAGCCTTCTTAGTGATCCTTTAATTGATTTGAATCATTTTTCTTGATAAAAAATACTTTTTTCTTCCCTCTTCAATATACCACAAATTTAGTTTGGATGAAGTCAACTATACAAGTGGTCAAAAATTTTTCAAATGTTTTTCATGACAAAATATCAAGGTGATTCAAAAACAGAGAAATTAGATCAATCTAAATTTTGGTTAAAGATTAAATATATTCTGTGGTTACAAGATAAGAGTCTCACTAACACTGCTGTATAAATGTTTTTATGAAAGTTCCTGATAAAAGCATTTAGCAATGCCCATCTAAAATTCCACTTTGAATGATTACTCTCTTTCATACTTTTTCAGAAGATAAAGTTGCTGGTTACCAAGGCATATAACCTGAGTTTGGTCCCTAGAACCAACATTTAGCTCGAAGTCTTTTCTCTGTCTCATCAGGTCCCACTGGACTGATTTCTCACCAACCCTCTTTTATCCCCAGCTAAGGATAAACTAATTATTTGGAGGCTTAATATTAATTATAGTTGTTTGGCCTATGACTCAAGCTTTTTAATGAATAATTCTACATATAAATTAACCCATTTCTAGTAATCTACATATTGCCACATTCCCCATGGCTAACTCGTAATGCTTTGTCATCTTACTCTTTTTGTGATGGCTGCTGGTGTCTCTCCGACTCCAACTTCTTTCTAGCTGTATCTCTGTTTGGATTTCCTGCCTAGATATCTTCTGCCTTGCAATAGTCTATAACAGCTTCTTTATTAACCAATGCCAAAAAATCATATTCATAACATACATCAACCACATGGTACAAAGAAAATGAAATCACAGAAGTTGTCCTCTAATCTCCACATAAACACTCTTAGATAAAAATAAATAAGTGTAAAAAGTCAAATAAAAGAGAAATAATTGAATGAATCTATGAAAAATTATTCTTTTTGAGACTTATGTTAACATAGGGATGTAATAGTAAAAATGAGTATCATTTATAGTTAGCTCTATGTTTTATACTAATTTATATTTGCCTTGAGACAAGTACTAGCTACATATCTCAAAATGGCCTAGAACTCCCCATATAATGAAAGATGTTTTCAAATGTGCAGTAACCCTCCTGACACTTCTTCCCAAGAGCTTTTACTACAGTCAGACCTACTAAACTCAGTGAAAATAAAGTAATATCTATAAAAATTTGGAAATGAAAAAAATCTTTGTCACTATATTGTGTGCTGAAGCATTTAAGGTAGAATAGAAAGTTATAATTAATTTTATTTAGTCTGAATTTCATTATCAGTTAAGTAGTCAGTTTTTATCTGTACTTACATTATAGTTTTATAACTAAGAATGCTAGGTATATTTGTTATCCAATGGCTTTGATTACTCTGTGATTTTGGTGATCTAATATTACATACACACACACACACACACACACACACATATATATATATATATGAGAGAGAAAGAGAGAGACAGAGACAGAGAGACATGGAAACAGTAGACACTTGACACTGTTATAATCACTGAATGACTGCCAAAAGTATCATACAAAATATTTTAATGCTCAATTTGTATGTTCATAGCTCCAAATTGGGTTATGATGTCTTTTATAAATTAACTAAAAAATAAATTGTGATTGTGTAACCTGCTATGCTTTGTAAGAGGTTTTTATTTTCCCATGTCTTGAAATATAAGATACATTTGAATTGATAGTACTAAATAAATATTCACTTCAATTAACTTCTTTCTATTTTTGCTAACATCATCATTGTTATCACAACTTAGAAGATTACTATCATTCACTAATGTTTATTGAGCTCTTGAGTATATATGACTTTTTACTAGCTGAACTGTTAAACCTGGCAGACTGACCAACAATAAAGCAACTTGGTAATGAAAATGAATAAGATTTCCCTTCACATTGAAATACTCACTGGCTTATCTTGGGTTCTTTTTGGCCACTCTTTTCACATAAACAGAAGTAAAGAAAGAAAGTTATATGTGGGGAAGAAAGATTAATAAAAAAATGCTAGTGCTCATCTTGTGACAAGACTGAACATATATAAAAATCTTTTAGTATCGGAACTCATGGAGATATTTTAACTTATTTTCCACAACTCTCCCTTTTTTCTCTCTTACTCACTTATTAGAAGAGACTGTTTCATCAAATCATAGTTTTAAATTTAATTAATCATATAATTCTATGAATTATAATTCATAGAAAAGTGATTGTATAATGGAGACAGATTTTCAAACCTCAGTTATTATGTAACAATAAAAATAAAACAAAAGCTTCCAACATTGGTACTCTTCATTATTGTGTTTTGATCACTGTTGTAGAAAAATTGACTTTGATAATGAAATGCTTAATAGCATATATAGACTTGTGTACCACTTGCCAGGACTCAAATGTCAAGTTTACCACTAACAGACAAAGCAATTCTCTTCATGAATATCTGCAACAAAAAAATTTGGTGCAACTAGAAATTAAAAGAAGTTGTTTTTACATCATATTGTAATTCTTAAGATACTTTTTTCTGAGTCCAGACTCTCAGAATTCATATATTAACTTCTGACCTCAGGGTCTCAGACAGCTTAACTTTTGTGCCTTATTTTATGTATTTATAAAATGTAGATGATAGGCTTTTGTACTGAGGAGATCCAGGGGTAAGTGTGTGCCTGCCCAGCATGATGGTCCCGGAAACAGAGTACAGGCACCCTCCAATTCCCTAAATGTTTCTGGCCATTCAGTAGGGCATCTCCCAGCTGCTGGTTTTCTCTATTTACTCCATCCCATCTTGCCTCCCCTCTGCAGGGTCCTTGGATTACCCAACTCAACATGCTTCTGGGCTGAGGGTCTGGGGAGCCAGTAGTGAGTTGTTCTGCAGCAAGGGCATCTTTGTTCCACACAACCCTGCCCCCCCAAGCCCACCCTTATGTCTGTGAGGTCCTTGGCCCAGCAAGAAGTCCTGCTCCTCTACAGAGAAGAGCAATCTAGAGGGGTAAGTGTGTGCCCACCAAGCTGAACAGTCCCAGAATGGAATACAGGCCCCATCAAATTCCCTAAAAATTACTGGCCATCCATCAGGGTGTCACCCAAGTTACGGGCTTTCTATATTTATGTCACCCCATCTTGCTCCCAAGCAGTCCTTTCCATCTGCAGGGTCCATAGATACACAAGGACAGCCTGCTTCAGGGCAGAGGGAATCTGAGAGCCAGCTGCAGTGCTGAGGAAACCTAAGAGAGGGCAGACCAAGAAACACCTTCAAGTAGACAGTCAGCCACAGCAAATATTGGACCAAGATGCCAAGACTCCTGGCCACAATTGAAGGAAGAGATGGAAAGTTGCCAATGCAAGAATTCCTCTAACAACCTAAAAAGCAACACAATAACACCAGAATCCAGCAAACACACGACAAGAAGTCTTGAACACCCTAATCCAGAAGAAGTTGAAGAAATTGACTTTAAACATAACATTATGAAAATGATAGAGACGCTTGAACAGGATATGAAAAACTCCACTAAAGAAATGGAAAAGAAGACAAACAAAAAGTAAGAAATTAATAAATCCCTCAAAGATACCCAAGCAAACCAAGAAAAAGCAATCAAATAGATTAAAAAAAAAAACAGTTCAAGACATGAAGACCAAAATGGAGGTAATAAAGAAAACACAAACCGAGGGATGGCTGGATATGGAAAATCTGGGCAAACAAACAGAAACTACAGAGATAATTATAACCAACAGAGTACAAGAAATAGAAGAAAGAATCTAAGATGCTAAAGATACTATAGAGGAAATAACTCATTGATCAAAGGAAACAGCAAATCCTACAAATTCTTAGCACAAAACTGGTCTCGCTGAACATAGTGGACAATGAGGACTACTGAGACCTCAAGAACAATGGCAATGGGTTTTGATCCTACTGCACGTATTGGCTTTGTGGGAGCCTAGGCAGTTTGGATGCTCACCTTACTAGACCTGGATGGAGGTGGGAGGTCCTTGGACTTCCCACAGGACAGGGAACCCTGTTTGCTCTTTGTGCTGACGAGGGAGGGGAACTTGATTGAGGGAGGGGGAGGGAAAGGGGAGGCGGCGGTGGGGAAGAGACAGAAGTCTTTAATAAAAAAAAAAAATAAATAAATCAAAAAAAAAAAGAATTACACCTGACTTTTCAATGGAAACCATGAAAGCCAGAAGATCTTGGATCGATGTGCTGCAGACACTAAGAGACCATGGATGCAGGCCCAGCAAAGCTTTCTTTCACCATCGATGGAGAAAACAGATTCCTGGACAAAAACAGATTTAAACAATACATAGTCACAAACTCCACCTTACAGAAAGTACTAGAAGGAAAACCACAACCCAAGGAATCCAACAACATCCATAGTAATGCAGACATCTGGCAACTCTTCACCAGCACAACTCAAAGAAGGGAAAACACAAACATTAAAACCAAAATAAATAAATAAATAATAACCTGGGCAAACAACCACTGGCCATTAATATCACTTAATATCAATGCATTCAATTCACCTATAAAAATGCACAGGTTAAAGGAATGGATATGAAAACAAGATCCAACATTCTGCTATGTACAAGAATCATACCTCAACCTCAAGGACAAACACTACCTCAGAGTAAAGGGTTGGGAAAAGGTTTTACAGTCAAATGGATCTAAAAATCAAGCAGGTGTGGCTACCCTAATAGCTAACAAAATTGATTTCAAACTAAAATCAGAAGAGATGGAGAAAGACACTTTATACTCATAACAGGAACAATTCATCAGGATGAAGTCTCAATCCTGAATATCTATGCCCCTAATATAAAAGCACCCACATATGTAAAAGAAACATTACTAGAATTCAAAGTACATATCAAACTCCACACAGTAATGTAGGACATTTCAATACTCCTCTCTCATCAATGGACAGGTCAACCAGACAGAAACTTAACAGAGAAATAAGAGAACTAACAGATGTAATGAATCAAATGGACTTAACATACATCTATAGAACATTTCACCCAAACAGGAAAGAATATACTTTCTTTTCAACATCTCATGGAACCTTCTCAAAAATTGATCACATACTCTGTAACAAAGCAAGCATCCACAGATATAATAAAACTATAGTAACCACCTGTGTCTTGTTGGATCACTATGGAATAAAGTTAGAATTCAACAATTCTACCCCCAGAAACCCTACAAACTAATGGAAATTGAGCAGTCAACTACTGAACCACCCCTGGGTCAATGAAGAAATAAAGAAAGAAATTAAAGTCTTCCTTGGATTCAACAAAAATAAAGACACAACATACCCAAATCTATAGGACACTATGAAGGCAGTGCTAAAAGGACGGTTCATAGCACTAAGTGCCCACATAAAGAAAATGCAGAAAGCTCACATTAGAGACTTAACAGCACTCCTGAATGCTCTAGAACAAAAAGAATAAGACTTACCCAGGAGGAGTAGAAAACTGGAAATAATGAAACTGTGGGCTGAAATCAACAAAATAGAAACACAGAAAACAATCCAAAGAATATATGAAAAAAGAGCTGGTTCTTAAGAAAAATAAACAATATTGACAAACCCCTATCCATTCTAATCAAAATTCAGAGAGAGAACACACAAATTAACGAGATCAGAAATGAAAAGGGGAACATAACAACAGATACTGAGGAAATTCAGAGAATGATTAGTTCTTACTACAAAAGCCTGTATGCCAAAAAAATTGAAAAATGTAAAAGAAATATACTTTTTTAGATAAGTACTGTATACCAAAATTTAATCAAGACCAGTTGAACAATTTAAATTATCCTATAAGTCACAAGGAAATAGAAGCTGTCATCAAAAACCCCCCAACCAAAAAAAGCCCAGGACCAGATGATTTTAAAGCAGAATTCTACCAGAATTTCCAAGTGCAGCTAATACCTATACTCCTTAATGTGTTTCACATAATAGAAACAGAAGAGTCATTGCCAAACTCTTTATGAAGCTACAGTTACCCTGATACCAAAACCACAAAAAGACTCAACCAACAAAGAGAATACAGACAAATCTCGCTCATTAACATCAATGCAAAATTCTCCATAAAATACTGGCAAACCGATTCAAAGTAAACATTAAAAGTGTATCCATTATGATCAAGTAGACTTCATCCCAGAGATTTGGGGCTGGTTCAACATATGCAAATCTATCAATGTAATCCATCATGCAAATAAACTGAAAGAAAAAAAAACATATGATCATTTCATAAGATGCAGAAAAAGTATTTGACAAAATCCAACACCCCTTTATGATAAAGATCTTGGAGAGAGTAGAGATACAAGGATCATACCTAAATATATTTAAAGCAATATACAGCAAGGTGAAAACTAACATCAAATTAAATGAAGAGAAACTCAAAGCCATTCCACTAAAATCAGGAACAAGACAAGTCTGTCCACTCTCCATATCTCTTCAGTATAGTGCTTGAAGTTCTAGCCATAGCAATAAGACAACATATGGATATCAAGGGGATTCAAATTGGAAAGGAAGAAGTCAAAATTTTGTTATTTTTAGATGATATGATAGTGTACATCAGTGACCCCAAAAACTCTACCAAAGAACTCCTATTGCTCATAAAAACCTGCAGTGATATGGCAGGATACAATAACAACTCAAAAAAGTCAGTAGCCCTCCTATACACAAAGAATAAAGAAGCAGAGAGGGAAGTCAGAGAAACATCATGTTTCATGATAGCCACAAATAGCATAAAGTTTCTTGGGGGTAACACTAACCAAGGGAGTGAAAGATCTATTTGACAAGAACTTTAAGGCTTTGAAGAAAGAAACTGAAGAGGATACCAGAAAATGGAAAGATCTCCCATGATCTTGTATGGGTATGATCAACATAGTAAAAATGGCAATTCTACCAAAGGCAATATATAGATTCAATGCAATACCCATAAAAATCCCAATAAAATTCTTCACAGACCTTGAAAGAACAATAATCAACTTTATATAGAAAAACAAAAAAATCCAGGATAGCCAAATCAATCCTATACAAAAAAAGCTACTTCTGGATGCATTACCATCCCTGACTTCAAACTTCATTACAGAGCTACAGTATTGAAAACAGCTTGGTATTCGCATAAAAACAGAGAAGTCGATCAATGGAATAGAGTAGAAGACCCGGATTTTAACCCACAAACCTATGAACACCTGATTTTTGATAAAGGAGCTAAAAGTATTCAATGAAAGAAAGAAAACATCTTTAATAAATGCTGCTAGCATAATTGGATTTCAACCTATAAAAGAATGAAACTAGATCCATATCTATCACCATGCACAAAACTCAAGTCCAAATGGATTAAGGACCTCAACTTTAAAAACTGGGGTACTGAACTGAATAGAGAGTTCTCAACAGAAGTTCAAATGGCCAAGGTCATGTTCAACTTTCTTAGGGATCAGGGAAATGCAAATCAAAACAACTCTGAGATACCGTCTTACATCTGTCAGATTGGCTAAAATAAAAACACCAATGATAGCCTATGTTGGAGAGGATGTGGAGTAAGGGGAACACTCATCCATTGCTGGTAGGAATTCAAACTTGTGCAATCACTTTGGAAATCAGTTTTTCAGTTTCTTAGGAAATTGCGAGTCAACCTACCTCATGATCCAGCAATACCCCTCTTGGGATTGTACCCAAGAGATGCCCAATCATACAACAAAAATATTTGTTCAACTATATTCATAGCAGCATTATTTGTAATCGCCAGATCCTGGAAACAACCTAGATACCCCTCTATGAAAGAATGGATAAAGAAAGTGTGGCACAGATACACATTAGAGGAATACTCAGCAGTACAAAAAACATTCACATCTTGAATTTTGCATACAAATGGATGGAAATAGAAACCACTATCCTGAGTGAGATAACCCAGACCCAAAAAAGATGAATATGGTATGTACTCACTCATTAGTGGATTCTAGCCATAAACAAAGGACATTGAGCCTAGAGTTCACAATCCTAGAGAAGCTAAATAATAAGGTGGACCCAAAGATATATATATATATATATATATATATATATATATGTATGTATATCCTCCTGGAAACTGGAAGCAGACAAGATTGCCAGGCAAAAGTTGGGAGCATGGGGGTGGGGGTGGGGTGGAGGGAAGGGGAGATGGGGAGAGAGAATGGAGAAGAGGAAGATTGGGGAGAGCTCTTATGAGAGTAGGATGGTTGAGATGGAGGAAGGGCAGATATGGGAGCAGGGGAGAATATATCTTAATTAAGGGAGCGATTTTAGTGTTGGCAAGAGACTTGGCTCTAGAGGGGTTACCACCTGTCCACGGGGAGGTCCCCAGCTAGGTCCTTGGGCAGTAGATGAGAGGGTGTCTGAACTGGCTTTGTCCCATAGTCATACTGATGAATATCTTGAATATCACCATACAAACTTTATCTGGCAATGGAAGGAGAGAAAGACAGAGACTCACATCACAGCACTGGACTGAGCTCCCAAGGTCCAGTTGAAGAGCAGAAAGAGGGAGATGAGCAAGGAATTCAGGACCACAACGGTTGGTCCCCCCACTGAGACAGTGTGCCTAATCTAATGGGAGCTAACCAAAGCCAACTGGCCTGGGACTGAATAAGCATGTGATCAAACTGGACTCTCTTAATGTGGCTGAAAATTGGGGCTGACTGAAAAGCCAATGATCATGGCACTGGGATTTGTTTCTACTGCATGTACTGGCTTTTTGCGATCCTGGTCTGTTTGGATGTACACCTTTCTAAGCCTGGATGGAGGGAGGAGGGTCTTGGACTTCCCACAGGGCAGGGTACCCTGCCCTCTCTTAGTACTGGAGGTGGGGAGGGTGAGTGGGGGAGTGGGAGGTAAATGGGAGGAGGGGAGGAAGTGGAAATTTTGAATGGTATTGTTTATAAAAATAAAAATTAAAAGAAATTTAGATAATAATATATTGGAGAGCTGCAGAGGGCATACACTGAAACCAGACTGCTTAGGTTTGACTACAATCTTTGTGACCTAGAGAATTTATCTTAACTCTCTGGGGTATACTTTCTGGTATTTTAAGTGGAATATCAATAATAAATGGTTTAGATTTTGTGAAGTGTATAGATTACCACCTACCATCACTGATTTGTATTCCTGTTATTGTGTATGTTATTCCTAGGATATTAGGAACCACTGAACAAACGTATCTCATAGCCATAGATTTTTAGTCACAAACTTTTAGTCCTGTCCCTGGTCTATATAAATTACAGTATAACAATTTATTACCTTTTTTTATTAATTTAATAAGGTCTTTATTTCCATCACTATTTAAGCAATCAAGCTAAAAGTAATTGTGTAGCTATATTTTAGAAACTTCTTTGACTTTACCTTGTTTATAGCATATTCATGTGTGTGTATGTGTGTGTGTGATATGAAAAGTCAAAGGTGATAGATTCTGAAAAAGGGCAATAGAATCAGAGACAACTTGCTACCACCATTAGAAATCCCACAAAACATCATGCTAACAGTTATGACATAAATGTAGAGGACCTTATGCAGACCTTTGCAGGTCCCCTGCTTCCCATGCTAGCTGCTTCAGTCACTGTGATAATATATGAGCTCTGTTTAGGTGATTAAATGAACCATGTTCTCCACATGTCCTCCATCCCTTCTGACTCCTACAATCTTCCCTTACCATCTTCCTCTGAGTTCCCTGAGCTCTGAGGAAAGTGACCACCTAAAAACTTAGACTCTCTCTTTACATAATACCCGACTGTGGATCTCTGCTGCTGGAGGAATCCTCTCTAATGATTACTGGTCAAGTCACCAATCTATGAGTTTAACAGAATATTATTAGGAATCATTTCACTGATTCTGTTTTGGTTCTGCCCTAGGTATCTAGGTTATTCAGTTTCCTCCTGATTTTGCCACTCAGGCTGTATAGTAGATGTATTTTACTCCTGGATCAAGCTCAAGTTAAAGGAGACATTGGTCAACTATTCCTACAAGTTCTGCCCATCCATTGTTCCAGCACATCTTGTAGGCAGGACAGATTGTAGGTCAAAGGTTTTATTGTTGGGTTGGTGTCCAGATTTCTCTTTCAGTAACCTGAAAAACCACCTTCCTACTTCAGTGAGAAAAACAATGTAGAGGTGAAACATTAGCTTGATCTTTCTTTCTCTAATGAACTACATGTATATTTTCCTTGGCAAGGGGGTTTCATTGTCAGGTTTCCGAGGGTGACCCTGTGTCTTAACATTAGCTTGTGTTGTTCTGGGTTCTTCTCTGGACCCATTCCACCACCAACTCAACAGAAAGCAAACAAGTCCCATCATGGAATCCTTGACAGGCTAAAAATGATGATCAGTTCATACTCTATATCCTCCATTGCCAGAGTCATCAGTAAGTTCACCCTTATAGATTTCAGGAAGATTCCATTTTCATAGTTTTCCCACAGCATTCCACAAATGACCCTCAATTCTAGGTGATTCCTACTGCTCTCTCTCTCCCCCATCCCATCCTGCTGCCTGAACCCTCCCACTCTTGTTTCCCTAGCCCCCAGTCAATATGAAAATCTATTCGATTTTCCCTTCCTAAAACTTCAACGGGTCTTTAAATTATAGCTTGATTGTTGTTTACTTTATAGTTAATGTCCACTATATGTGAATATCTGGGTCTAGGTAACTGCTGTAGGAAATCCTAAAGCCAGTTGTTACCTGCCCACTAGGGTGTAGCCTCTTATACCATTTATGCCAATACAAAGCATGTGTTCAACTCTTTTCTGACTGTGGGATTCAGTTTCTATCCTCTGTTCCAGCAGATTATTTTGATTTGTGTGTCTATACCTAAATTAATAATCATCTATTATTCTTAATTCTGAGCTAGTGTGGGATTTCTTTTAAGCATCCTTCTTCAGGTAACCTCACTCAGGAGAATGTTGTTTGAAAATTTCATTCTTTAACATCTAAGTAATGCTACATTGTTTAATTGTACCATGTTTACTTTATCTAATATTTTGTTGAAGAGAATTTAGGTTGGTACAGTTTCCTGCTATAGTGAATAAAGCCCCAGTGAACATGACTGAGTAAATGTCCTTATTGTAGGATGGAGCATCCATTGGATATATGCCCAGAAATGTTATAGCTGGGCCTTCAGGTAGATTGACTCCCAATTTTCTGAGCAACTTCCATATTGATTTCCATAGTGGCTACAAAAGTTTGCATTCCTCCTAATGGTAGTAGAAAAAAAGATAAGATCTCCAGAGTAAATTGGGAACATGGGGACCTTGGGAGTGGGTTGAAGGGGAGGGGAAAGGCAGGGAGGGGAACAGAGAAAACTGTAGAGATCAACAAAATCAATTTAAAAAGTTAAGTAAGTTAAAAAAAACAATTCAGGAGTAAGATATAGGGGTAAAAACCTGGAAGATCTTAGAAGCAGAGGGACAGTTGCCAATTACTTCCTTCCCATGTCCTTCCTCAGTCTGAAAAAGGCTCAAATCATGTCTCTGCCCCACCTTATCACTTCCCCTTTTTGACTCCAGAGTGTTGTGATTAAAGACATGAACCTCTCAAGTGCTGGTATGAGCCACCATGCCAGACTTCTATGGATAACTTGTAGTTAGCTCTACTTTCTGAACTACAGGCAAACTTTATCATTCAGAATACAAACAAAATATCACACAACAGCTACATCTTTGTCTGACTGACTGTGTCCTTTGCATTTTAGAAGTTTTTCAAATTCATGAGGTCCAATTTATTAATTATCTATTTTAGTGCCTCTGCTACTGATGTTATCATCTTTGCCAGTACATGGAAGGCTATTTCTTACTTTCTCTTGTGTCAGATTCTGTGTGTCTGCTTTTTTGTTGAGGTCTCTGATTCTCCTGGAATTTACTTTGTGCTAGATCTATTTGCATTCCTCTACATGCAGATGTCCAGTTTGAACAGCATCATTTGTGGGAGGTATTTTCTTCTTTTTTTTTTCAGTGTGTAGCTCAGGATTCTTTATGATAAATCAGGTATCCATCTGTGTGTGGATTTATGTCTGAGTCTTCAATTCTATTGATCAATATGTCTGTTTTTATGGCAATACCAAGAGGTTTTTATTTCTATGGGCTCTGTAATACAGAATGGAATTAGGGATGGTGGTAACAATAGTAGTTGTTTTGTTGATCAGGATTGTTTTAGCTATCTTCAGAAAATTTTGTTTTCATATAAAATGGAATATTGTATTTCAAGTTTGGTAAAGAATTATGTTGGAAGCCAGGTAGTGGTGAAACATGCCTTTAATCCCAGCACTAGGGAGGCAGAGTCAGGTGGACCTCTGTGAGTTTGAGTCCAGTCTGGTCTACAAGAGCTAGTTCCAGGACAGGCTCCAAAGCTGTAGATAAACCCTGTCTCGAATAACAAAAAAAAATTGTGTTAGAATTTTAATGGGGATTGTGTTGAATCTGTAGATTGCTTTTGCTTTTGGTAAGATGATCATGTTTATTATGCTAATTCTACTGATCCATGAGCATGGGAGGTTTTTCCACCTTTTGATATGTTCGATTTCTTACTTCAAAGACGTAAGTTGCTATCATAAGACTTTTTTAGAGTTACTCTAAGATATTTTATAATATTAGAGACTATTGTAAAGATTTTGTTTTCATAATTTCTTTCTCATTTTGTTTCTCATTTGTATACAGAAGAAGTATACTTACGATTTTAGTTAATCTTGTATCCAGCCACTTTACTGAAAGTGTTTAAGGTCTGTAGAAGTTCCCTGTTGGAATTTTATGGTCACTAATAAATACTATCCTATCATGTGAAAATAATGATGCTTTGTTGACTTCTTCCTTTACAATTTGTATTCTCTTGATCATCCTCGGTTGTTTATTGCTCTTATTTCTGATTTTAGTGGAATTGTTTTGAGTTGGATTTTGCAATAGACTTTTTTTCTCATACAGTGATATCATCATATAGATTTTCCTTAAATTTGTTTATATGGTGGATTACATTGGCTGAATTTTGTGTGCTGAAGCCTCCCTTTATCTCTGGAATGAAGACTATTTGATCATGATATATGATCTTTTTGATTTGTTTTTGGATTTGTCTGGCAAGTATTTTATTGACAAAATAAAACACATCTTCATGATAAAAGTATTTTATTGACAAAATAAAACACATCTTCATGATAAAAGAAAATTAGGAGAAATTAAGTATACAAGAAGCACACCTATTGATATGATAAAATAGAGAGTGCGTGCATGCTTAGTCAATAAATTAATTCTTATATTAAAATATCTACCACCAAATGCAACAATCTAGAATGAGCTATTCATAGGTATTCTATGAGCAAGACACGTAGGTATTGTGGGATATTGATTTCCAGTATGTTGGCTGCATTTTGTATATTGGGGAGGAACAAAAACCAAGAATTGATGTATAAGATAAGAGAACTATTTGTAGCATTTCACTTCTTTTCTGAATGTTACTGAATTAGTTGGTGCTTTACAGTCAAGACACAAATATAGAAAGATGAGTGCACATTCTATCAAGACATTTTGAAGCTGAAAACATAGCTTAAACTGAAACAAAGAGAATGATGTCTGATAAATTATGTTTGTTACTGAAAGTTTACAACTTTTTATTGTTAGTTCATTAATAAAAGAACACTTGTGGAAAAGTCATAAAAGACTTTAGTAGTACTGACTGTTTAGAAAGTTACCTCTTATACAAGGTTTTTACAATCACTAAATCAACCAGAAAGTTATGAATTTCTAGGCAAGTAGCCCACAAATTATCACCACTAATAAGTCTCCTTTATGTTATAGATGGATGTTTAGCACTAAATAGTAGAGTTAGTTAAATAACAAATAATTACATTTACTCAATATTAAACACATAAATATTCTACATTCTTATTGTAACATGGACCTCAAAGAATTAAATTCCAAGTTGGGCATGAGAACAGCCTGAAGCTCTCGCACCAGAAGAAAAACTATCTCCAGGAACAGACTTTTCACAGTTCTCATAATTTAGCTCACTGCTAAATCTAAATATGCAAATGTCCTGGATTATGTTTCATCTTTTCTATAAATGGAAGCACTACTACATGTAAAATTGAGTGAAGCTGAGAATTTTTCTTTTCAAAGCTATGTCCTGAAGTGTAAATAAACCCATGCATTAGTTATTCATCTTGTTCCTTTGACAGAATATTTGGCAGAAACTACTGAAAACTGACAGGAAGAAAGGTTCATATTGAAGTATATTTGTGTATAGTCTGTGATAAATAAACCTTTTTTCGTTTGCTTCTATGTTAGTTGCAGTTTTTTTCAAAGTTTTGTGGTAGATTTACTGATCTTGTTTATTTACTCTAAGTGTAATAGTTCCCCTAAAATTGTATCTTCAGATATTATCTCTCCTAATATTTTCATATGTATGTGCATGTATGTGTGCTTAGATACAGAAGTCAAAATACAGCATGGGAACTCCTAGAGATTGAGTTCTTGGTGGTTTTGAGTCCTTTAACTATACACTGGTAACAGAACTAGGATCTTCAAGAGGAGAATGTGCTCTTAACTACTGACTCATATTTATAGCTCTATGTTGACACATATTTCTAAATATTTTAAAGTTGTATTTATTTGTTTATTGTGTATAAGTGTATACATGCACTAATATATTTACATCATGTGGATGCCCAGGATCTATGAAAGTCAAAAGAGTGTACACAATTATCTAGAAAATAAATTAGATGGTTATAACCTGTCATCTTGTAGTGGGATCTGAAAATTGGTCCTCTGAAAGAGTAACAATTACTCTTAAACACTAGGCCACCTCTCTGGGCCCTGAATAATAGATACATTTAACAAGAGGTATTCCCCACTTGGGGACAAACACTTGAAACTTGAGGAAAAAGAGGGTTCTACTTTCATAAACAAAACAGTACCCATAGCTATCTAATGGCTAGAGTATATGTTTCTATTCACAATCAATTTTACTTGATGTGTAATTGGTGTGCTTCTGAGTTCCCAAGGTTTTATGTATCAAACCCATAGTTTTAATATATCTGTTAGTATTTGTATTGACTTTAATGAAAATGGCCCTTATAGGCTTATATGACTGTATGCTTACTTCCCAATTGATGGAACTGTTTGAGAAAAATTAGGAGTTGTGACTACATTAGGATAGCTGTGACTTTGTTCGAGTAGCTATGGCTTTGTTGGATGATGTCTGTTAATGTGTGTAGATGACATACCTCTCTCTCTCTCTCTCTCATGTGTGCCTGTACTCTATCTTATGCAATCTCTCAGCTACTGCTCCAGTTCTATACTTGCCTGCCTGCTGCCATGCTCCCCACCATGATGGTTCTGAACTCTAATACCCTCCAGAAACATGAGGCCTAATTACATGCTTCATTTTTAAGTTAGCATGGTTATGATGCCTCTTTGCATCAAAAAACGTAAATAAGACACTATTTAAATAGAAAGGTAGCAGTTTTAATGTTTCTAAAGATACCACTTCTGTAGCAAAATATGTTGCAATACTCACTGTAGTATTATTTAAAAGAAAATTAATTATCATATTAGTTCTATTGAAATATAGGTTTTACTCATATATTATCCTTGGTACTTTATAAGTTGTTTTTACAATGTTACTTAATGTATGACAAAGGCTATTAAAGTACTTGAAATTTGTGATAAGAGATAGTTCAGAAGTTGAAAGCATAAACTTCTCTACCAGGGGACCCTAGTTTAAACCTCCATACCCACATCAGGTGGCACACAATTAATTTAATTCCAACTCCAAAGAAATCTAAAATCCCTAGTTTCTGAGATGCATACCTTTACTCTAGTGTACATACCCACACATATACACATAATTAAATATGACAAAAACAAACAAATTAAAAATATTAGAGTAGTTTTCAGATACCAGTTTGGTCTTTCATGAAACATTACTCAAAACTCTTTTCTACTTTGGTCTTCTCTGGTACTTCATCATCACTCAACTTCCTTCTGTATTCAGTGAATCAAATGCCTCTCCTACAGTCAAACATGCCCCTGACAATAGTCATAAAAGTAACATTTTCAACATCCCTCCCCTAATTTGTTTCACTCAAGTCAACTTAAAACTAAAGCCATTTTCTGCAAAATATGTCTTTGTTTTAAACAGTTTATCACATTCTCTCCCTTTAAATGTAAGTGAAACATTTTAATTATTAACTTATACTTTTAAAATGAAATAAGTATTTCCTTCTGTCAGTCATACAGAAATATCATTTCCTGTTAATATAGTTTAAGTAGAGAAATTGTCAAAATGTGTTACCAGTTCAGGGAGTAGAGAGTAGAGTGAAAGTATCTGTTTAAAAAAGAATGTCTACTACAAAAAATGGTAAACACATGATTTTATTTCAAATTCTTGATTAAGGAAGTTTACTTCTGAATCCTTTGTAAACAAAGGATAAAACTACTAGGTCTAAAAAATTATAAGTACTTTATTAATACTGAATAAAATGAGTGAGAAAATAAAACCCTCTTAAGCTTGACCAAGTAAGTCCAATTACTACTCAGTAGGAACAGGGTGACACTAATATTTCTTTGCATAATGAAAGGCTTGATGTACAGGTAAGCTTGGGCTTTGAGTTAATACTACTTTTATGAAATGAAAATGGCTAGTAATGATTAACAATACTAGACTTGTTTGTATTTCAAGTTGCATGACTGAAACCAACATCTAAAGTGGGCTTAAATAGATACTATTTATTTCATTAAATTAGCATAAGTTTAAGGTGGTTTACTTTCAAAATGACTCATTATAAACACATGGTTGAGATTTAAGGGCATGACCAGGAATTTTCATGGAAGCTAGAGTAGCAGCAATAGCATTTTCCATTAATTGATCAGAAAGGACAAAATTAAAGAATTATGGCAAGAAACTGGAAAGAGATAAATCAGGTAAACCAAAGACAATTTTTGTATATTCATGATTTATGGAGAATCATATGGGGGATATGATTTAACAAAAAGAAATACACTCCAACTTTATAAATCTTTATATTAAAATCTTTTAAAAATCACTTATTGACCCTTTGTTTTTATGTTCATTTGTTTTGTTCTATGCATTTATGTTTTTCTTTTATGTTGTTATTACTTTTCTTCAGGTATATTTCAGTATTGTTTTTAAGATACCTGTTTGTGCCTAATGAGAAAGACACAGATTTTGGTAGGTGCATAACTGGAGATTATCTGCATGGAGATGGGAAAAAGGGGATCCATAAACATACTACATCACATAAAAATCCACTTTAAATAAATTAAACCAAACTTTTCACCCTAAAAATGTTTATTGGATGAAGAATTAGGGGTACCTCCCTTTGCAGGATTAATTCTACCTTTCTCATCAATGATTGATTGCCATAGTTCTCTGTCTAAGGGTGATATTCAAAATATTTACCCTTTTCATGTTAGCATGTTGTTTAATGCTGACATTTTTCTTATCTTATTGCGGCAGCTATAGTGTGTGGTATCATGAGTATAGCTTCCTAGGAAACATAAAATCACAGTTGATGTCTCAGGCTTTTGGCTTTTACATTCTCTCAGTCCTCTCTTCCATTATGTTTCCTGAATTTTAGGTGCAGGAATTAGGTTATAGATATTTAACAATCACTTTTTGAGTCTCATACGTGTTGGGACCCAATTGGAAGCCAGAAGACCTGTGTGTCTATTTGGTAATATAATCTACATTTGTTGATTCCTGAGAAAGTGAAAAAAAATGAGAAAATAATGGAAAGCCACCAGGAAGAAACAAGCATTTTTGATTCAGCAAATCAAGCATAGAAACATGAAAAGTCATTAGATATACACATTTGTGAGAAATTGATAGACTTCATTTTAGAAAACGTCTATCACTACTGAAACATGGACTTCTAACTTTTCATTGCTCTCTTTCACATTTAAATTAGGTGATTTGTGATACACAAATTTAGCTTCAGCAAAAATATTTTTAAAATATACAAATAGAAAAGCTGAAATAATCTTAACTGAGGCCAAGGTTTTTCAAAGAAATGCATCATAAAAAAGAAAAGTTTTTTTTCTTTTTAACTAGCTTCTCTGGGATTGTGTGTTGTAGCCTGGTTACCCTTTGCTTTACATCTAATATTCACTTAAGAGTGAATACATACGATGTTTGTCTTTCTGAGCAAGTATTATCTCACTCAGGATGTTTGCTTCCAGTTTTATCCATTTCCGTGCATTTCAAGATGTCATTTTTTTTAAATTTTTTCCACTGACTAATACACTATTGTGCAAATGTATCATTCTTTTATCCATTTATTGGATGAGGTGCATCTAGTTTTTTTCCAGGTTCTGGCTATAACAAATAATGCTTCTATGAACATGGCTGAGCAAATGTATTTTGGTATGATAATGTATCCTATAGGTTTATACCCAAGAATTATTTTGCTGAATCTTGAGGTAGATTTATTTTCAATTTTCTGAGAAATCATGATACTGATTTACAAAGTGGCTGTACAAGTTTTCACTCCCACCAGCAATGGATAACAGTGGAAGGCCCGAAAAAGGGGACATAGTTAAGATCTTCTGAGTAAACTGGGCAGGGAATTGGGGATGGGAACATGAGGGATAAAGAAGATCAGATCTAGTTGGAAGAGGAACAAAGAAATATATTGCTAGAGGGAACCGTTATGTGGTTATGGAGAAAACTACAGTTAAAACATTCCCAGAAATCTATAAGGATTACCCCAGCTAAGACTTCTCGCAATATGGAGAGGGTGCCTGAATGGGTCTTCCTCTTTAATCAGAAAAATGATTACCTTAGTTGTCATAATAGAACCTATATCTAGTAACTGATGGGAGCAGATGCAGTGGGACACAACCAAGCACTGAGCTGAATACCTAGAGTTCAGTTCAGAGAGGAAGGTGACATAGCATGAGGAAGGGAGAACAAGATCATGATGGCAAAAACCACAGAGAAAACCGACCAGATCGAATGGGAGCTCATGGATCTGGTCAGATAGCTAGAAAGCCAGTAAGGGACCAACCTAGGCCCTCTGGACCAGGGTGACAATTTTATATGTTGCTTTTTAGTGGGGACCCTAGCAGTGGGTCTTTGAAACCAATTCCCTATGGCGGGATGCCTTGCTCAATCTTGATACTGGGGAGAGCTTGTTTGTCCTCAACTTGGTATGCCAGACATTGTTGACTCTCCAAGGGAGGATTTATGCCCTCTAAGGAGTGAATGGGGATGGCAAGAAGGTAGATGGGGTGCTGGAGAAGGGGAGAGAGGGAGAATTGTGGTTGATTATAAAATTAAAAAAAATATATAAATATAAGCAGATACACAAAAATCAGGAATTTTTAGATTGTTATTTTGAAAATGGAGGAAACATGTGGGTTCCACTAAATCAGTGGGTCCACTGTCTTGCAAGAATACAAAAATAAGCTCAACATAGATTAAAGATATAAACATGTAGTTTAAAACTACAACATGCAAACTGGCTAGGCTCCTAGACCTGGCTGGAGGGGGGAGGACCTTGGACTTTCCACAGGGCAGGGAACCCTGACTGCTCTTCGGACTGGAGAGGGAGGGGGAGAGGAGTGGGGGGAGGGGGAGAGGAGGGGGAGAAGGGGGAAGGAAATGGGAGGCTGGGAGGAGGCAGAAATTTTTTTTTCAATTAAAAAAAATCCTATAAAAAAACTACAACATGACCAAAAGAAATCAAAAAAGAAAAGCTTTGAAACAGTGTGACGAATGAAATATTTTAGATAAGAAATTGAATGCACAGATAATCAAAGCAAGAACAGAAAAATATATTCAAATACTCTCCAAACATACTATGCAAAAAATTCAGTACAATAATAGAAACAAGGTAAAGAGATAATGTGTGCATTCAAGTTATATTTGCACTCCCTGCATCCTGATAAGGGCTGTGGTGCTTTGGAAGAAAATGGTCCCCAAAGGGAAGAGCACTGATAGAAGTAGGTGTGGTTTTTAGAGGAAGGGTGTTACTATGCATGTGGACTTTGTTGTCTCATATATGCTAATAATACCTGCCCCATGTCTCAGTTCACTTTCTTTTAGCTATGCACAGCATAGGACTCTCAGCTACTTTTCTAGCACCATTTATGCCTGTATATCATCATATCCCACCATGACAATAATAGACTAAATGTCTGAACTCTAACTTGGCTAACAAAATTAATTGTTTTCATTTATAAGAGTTGTCATAGTCATTGTGTCACTTCACAACAATGAAATCCAAACTAAGACAGAATTTTTTAACAGGGACTGAGGTATTGCTGTGGTAGGTCTGACCATGTTTTTGTTTGGAGGAATTTGGACTTCAGTACTTTGGGTTAGGAAAGCAGTAGAATATTTTAAGCACTGTTTAATGGGCTATACTAGTAGAAGTATGGAAGGCATTGGTGCTGAGAAAAGAATATGAAATATGGGAGCCTACCTCAATAAGTGTCAGAGGAGAAGAATATCAATAAATTGCTTAGAGGTGGTTTAGTTGATATTTTGGTGAAGAAAGTGAATGCTTTTGCCTTTGTGTGAAGTGACTGCCTAAGGCTAAACTGAAGAGATATGGATTAATTCTCTTGGCTGGGGAAATCTCAAATCTCAAAATAGCCTATTATAGACTTTGTTGTGTGGTTACTAGCATTAATTCTAATAAAGATTTATAAAGAAAGGAAAAAGCTGAGCAGGGTAAATTACAAAATATAAATTTTAAGGAAAAAATGATCAAAAGAGTTGAATGGAAATAAATCCTGTGTTTAAGGCCATAAAGAAGTTAATAAAAGAAATGAAGGTAGTGGTGTCTTCTGGAAAAGATGCTATCCAGCTTAGTGTCCGACTTGTGAAAAGAAACAAAAGAAAAGCTTAGATCCTGTATCATGGTGCATACCTTTAATCCCAGCACTGGGAAGGCAGAGGCTGGTGTGTCTGAGTTTAAGGCCAGCCTTGTCTATAGGAAAATTACAGAGTAGCTAAGATTAAGCAGTGAAAAAGATTATAAAAAGCAGAAAGGCTGTGAAGACGTAATTGAACATGGAGCCCATGTTCCAGTCTCAAAAAGAAGCAAGTATTGTGAGTTTTGGCCATGCTGTTCTGGTTTTGGAGTAAAGAATAGAAGAAATGGATAATGGAATGTGCTCCCTTGCCCAAGGGAAGCTTCTGAGACAAGATGTATATTCAGGTGTCCTTGAATGGAGTCCATGAGAGATCATTGTATGAAGCTACAAAGTTGAAGCCTGGACTGCCTCGGGGACCCCAAGATAGTGGGAAATGCCTAAAGGAAAGAAGTATGATTTTGCCAAAAATGCTGAAAGGAGTTGGAGATCTAAAGAGCATTTTGACATCTGACATAAAGATGCAGATTTTGGAGTTTGTCTGGCTAGATTTTTGTTTTTCTTTGATCAATATTTATTCATTATGCTCCCTTCCTTATGTTGTGGAATAATAATGTATATGTTAGAATTTTGTGATCTGCTTTTTTATTATATTTATTATTATTATTATTATTATTATTATTATTATTATTGGTTTTTCGAGACAGGGTTTCTCTGTAGCTTTGGTGCCTGTCCTGGAACTAGCTCTTGTTCCAGGCTGGCCTCGAACTCCCAGAGATCCGCCTGCCTCTGCCTCCCGAGTGCTGGGATTAAAGGCATGCGCCACCACCGCCCGGCCTCTTCTGCTTTTTTATTTTTATTTTAGAGGTGATTACAGTTAAGAAATTGCATGAATCCCAGAAAAGACTTTGAACTTTAAACATAAATAAAGTTAGGATTTTTATAAACTCTAGGGACTTTTGAATTTGGAATGAATGCATTTTTGTATTATGATATAGTTACAAACATCCAGGGCCCAGGGTGAGGAATGTGGTAGTATTAAAGAAAATGGCCCCCAGAGGCAGTGGCACTATTAAGAGTGTGGCTATGTTAGAACTGTTGTGGTCTTTGGAGGAAGTATGTCTCTGTAGAGGCAGGCTTTGGGGTCTCATATGCTCAAGATATCACCCAGTATCTCAATTTCCTGCTGCCTATGCAACAAGATATAGGACTCTCAGCTACTTCTTCAGCATCTTTTTTTTCATATTCTTTTTTAAATTTTTATTTATTTATTAAAGATTTCTGCCTCCTCCCGGCCACCGCCTCCCATTTCCCTCCCCCTCTCCCAATCAATTCCCCCTCCCTCATCAGCCTGAAGAGCAGTCAGGGTTCCCTGCCCTGTGGGAAGTCCAAGGACCTCCCACCTCCTTCCAGGTCTAGTAAGGTGAGCATCCAAACAGCCTAGGCTCCCACAAAGCCAGTACGTGCAGTAGGATCAAAACCCAGTGTCATTGATCTTGACTTCTCAGCAGTCCTCATTGTTTGTTATGTTCAGCAAGTCCGGTTTTATCCCAGGCTTTTTCAGACCCAGTCCAGCTGGCCTTGGTGAGTTCCTGATAGAACATCCCCATTGTCTCAGTGTGTGGGTGCACCCCTGGTGGTCCTGAGTTCCTTGCTCGTGCTCTCTCTCCTGCTCCTGATTTGGACCTTGGGATTTCAGTCCAGTGCTCCAATGTGGGACTCTGTCTCTGTCTCCTTTCATCGACTGATGAAGGTTAATATGCAGGAGGATGCCTATATGTTTTTCTTTGGGTTTAACTTCTTATTTAGCTTCTCTAGGATCACAAATTATAGGGTCAATGTCCTTTATTTATGGCTAGAAACCAAATATGAGTGAGTACATCCCATGTTCCTCTTTTTGGGTCTGGCTTACCTCACTCAGGATAGTGTTTTCTATTTCTGTCCCTTTGCATGCAAAATTCAAGAAGTCATTGTTTTTTACTGCTGAGTAGTACTCTAATATGTATATATTCCATACTTTATTCATCCATTCTTCCACTTAAAGGCATCTACAACATGAAAACACCAGAACCCAATGATCTTTCTTCAGCATCTTATCTGCCTGCATGATGACTTTCTTTCCACCATGAAGATAACAGACTGAATGTCTAAACTGTAAATGAGCCAACAAAATTAAGTGATTTCCTTTATAAGAGTTAGCTATGGTCTAGGTTTCTCTTAACAGCAATAGAAATATTAACTAATAAAATGTCTTAATCTTTAATTTATGTAGATTATACAAATATACAAAACACCTATTTAAAATTGGATGATATATTTGTACATGCACTATTCAAAACAAGACAATGACAAGACAAATTATTAGAACTACTTTGTAAACAATACAGACACTTATAAACAAAGAAACAAAAACAAACAAAAATACATTGAAAAATTATATTATCAGAGATCAATACACTCCTGGGTATATATCTAAATAAATAAAAATCAATAAGCGAAATTCATCTTCCTTTATATGTTGGTAGTAATACACTATGTCATCATTCTTTCTCATAACATGACCTATGTATCTCAAGTGTCATTGCTGTATCCTGTAGTTTACTTCCTTCTGTAGATGGAGAAGTTTCTTAATGTCATCATTGCACATCTCGTCATGTGATGTCTAGAATTTTCTTGAGACATAACATCTCAAACACATTCAACCACTGTTCTGAGGAACGATTTATTTCCCAGGTTTTGGAGCTGTAAAGAAATCAGCTCCAACACAGGTGTCTCATACTTGATACTTCACCCTTATTATGTGAATGAATGATGGCAGTTACCCAAAGAGAGCACTGGTTGGATGAGTGCATGGGATAAGGTGAAGAGGAAGGCACAAAAACACTGGGAAGACAGCATAAAGAAAGACTGTGGAACTATGGGTATGACAATAACACAAGCATCTAGGACTGTCCAGGATAGGAACAACTGGAGAACCACCATAAATGGAATGCCTATGAATACTTAAGCATTGACAGGTCATCAATTAATGAATGAATGAATACACACTATATCAACACTATGTGTCTGTGAATGAATGAGTAATGAAAACGTGAAATATTCATGTTTGTCCACACACAAAAAGTCCGCACAGACACTGTTTAGCCTTAAAAATACAGAAGTCATATGACATTATACTAAATGAAATAGTTTGTTCATTAAAAGACAAATCTAACACTGACACCAGTTACATATGGAATCTTAAAAATATTGAATTCAGCCAAATGCAGGAGGCAAAGTGGTTTTAAAAAAGAGATAAAATAAAGTTGAAAGGGGAATATTAGATGAAAATTGCTAGGTAGTGTACCTGGGAGGCTGTAGGGGGGGTTGTCAGGATCAAACTACATTGTGTACATGTAGTTTCTACTGTGATAGAAAAGCATAACAAAATGAAACTTCAGCTTATGGTTCCATAATGGATATACTCTGTCATGGTGGGAAAGGGGTGAGAAACAATTCTGGACATTGATAAATAGAGTGATCAAAATTTTCATCTGAGATTCAAGAAAATCATTCCATTCAGCTGTCAATAAAAAACTCCAAGTTGCCCAAATTTAACCTAAAATAGCAGAGAGTATATATTCCAATTCAATCATGCAGTAATGATGGCACAGTGAAGAAAGACTAGACAAAGGAAAGACCAAATACCAATAGAACAAGCATCACATCTTGTAGATATATTTCTCATAACTAGTACGTGTGTTTCAATGGACTAAATCATCTTCACATCACAGTCTTTGCTTCTTGCAACACGTAAAGCTGATTAAAAAACAGAGACGGGAATTAGGGTTCAATCTGATGGTCAGAAAGGCAAAGCAGCCAGTCACTGGCTCTTACATCTACTTCAGTATGAAAATGGTGATCCTGCTTTCAGGAAACTTTAGAATGAGACTGAGGGTGAAATCTGTTTCCTTCAGTTTCATAATCCTCTCTGGTTCTGTGATTAAGGGTGTGCACCACTACAGCCTGGTTTCTGTGGCAAACTGGTGTGGCTACTGCGATTAAAGGTATGTATCATTGTGACTACAGAGATTGAAGGTGTATGCCATTGATGCCTGGCTTGTAAGGCTGGACAATGTGACTAATTTACTTTTTTGATTATCAGGCAAGCTTTACTTATTAAAATACAAATGAAATACCACTTACAAACATGCATCATCCAAGTGGGTTGCTTCAGCTTTCTTTCTATGGAGCTCTCTTTGGCAGATGTTTCATGATATGGGCATCTCTAGCATCTTGGAGTATTCATTGGAACCCTGAAACCCAACCTGAATCTTGAACACTTTATGACGTGTCCTGTTATGATGTTCTTGCCCCCATGGCCTTTGCAAAGCAACTCCAGAGCTACCACAGGGTACTGGACTCATTGCATGTATAAAGTGGTGTGGGGGAGATGGAGATCTACAATTCTCAGATTTATTTATTTATTTATTTATTTATTTATTTATTTATTTATTTATGTTAATTAATTAATTTATTTATTAAAGGTTTCTGTCTCTTCCCCGCCACCGCCTCCCATATCCCTCCCCCTCCCTCAATCAACTCCCCCTCTCTCCTTGGCCTGAAGAGCAGACAGGGTTCCATGCCCTGTGGGAAGTCCAAGGACCTCCCACCTCCTTCCAGGTCTAGTAAGGTGAGCATCCAAACAGCCTAGGCTCCCACAAAGCTAGTATGTGCAGTAGGGTCAAAACCCGGTGCCATTGTTCTTGACTTCTCAACAGTCCTCATTGTCCGCTATGTTCAGCGAGTCTGGTTTTATCCCATGTTTTTTCAGACCCAGGCCAGCTGGCCTTGGTGAGTTCCCGAAAGAATATCCCCATTGTCTCAGTGTGTGGGTGCACCCCTGGCGGTCCTGAGTTCCTTGCTGGTGCTCTCTCTCCTTCTGTTCCTGATTTGGACCTTGGGGTTGTAGTTTGGTGCTCCAATGTGGGACTCTGATGAAGGTTAATCGTGCACCAATATGCCTCCAATTTCAGGTTCATGTGGACAACAATCTAATATATTATGCCATATCCTGATATGGCATAATATATTAGATTATACCTTCCTCAGACCACAGTAAAAATTTCTAAGTAGTTGCTTTGTAGGAATAGGCAACTCTATACTCTATATCCATCATAGTTTCAATAGTTAACCGAGTTGGATCTTGCCTTCAAGTCACTTTTCCTATTCTTGCATATCCAAATCTGGTGCTCCTATTCTTTTATGTCGTAATCTCATAATGTATAAACAATCATAGCTTTTTTGATGGTTTGTTGTTGACTGCTTCTTTGAAAATAGAATTTACTATGTATTCCTAGCTGATCTAGAACTCACTATCTAGATGAGGATGGACTTAAACTCAGACATTCACCTGCCTCTGCCTTCTGAGCACTGAGATTAAAAGAGTTCGCCTCCATAACAGGCCTATCAATGCCTCTTCTTGAGTGAAAATTTAGCTTCCTAGTATTCTTTTCTTCTCTACTCAAAAAATGCATATTTATTTCTTTCTGTCTCCTTTACTTCTCTTTTTCATTGTAGACCTGCAAAGGATTAACCAGTAATAATTAAGCCATCTGCTCCATCTTATGTGGTCATGTATTTTTTCCTGCCAAAGAAATTGGTACATTACCCCAGTGATTTATTTCTTCCAGTAATATTTTAACTGATAAAGGTTCCATAAACTTCCCAGAGTGCTCACAAATGGGAACCATATATATGAATCTACAAGGGGGGGAAGGCAGACATTTTTTATTCAAATCATCAGTGATCAAAATACATATATAAAATTCAAAAGAATAGAGTCCCAAGACATTGGCTGATCAGGATTGAGCCAGCGACCTGACTCAGAGTTACCAATCTCCACCGCAACTGGAGTAGGACTGAACCAGCTACCTAGGACAAAGAGGAAACAAGCTCCACTGGGAGCAGAAGCCAGGAGCAAATTAAGTCCCAGGAGCCAACCCAGTCCCAGGACACTAGTAGATCAGGACTGAGCCAGCACCCAGAACCAGATTCAGTAATCTCCGGTGGAAAAGGTCCAACTCCAAGCCAGGGACTTCTGAAGGAGGGGTTGCAGATCAGGATTTACAGAAATAGGGCAAATCTGACAACCTAAGCCAAAGAAGACCTGAAACAGCCAACTTCAAGAGAGCAGAGCAAAGCACAGGAGAGCTGAACTATCTCAAGGAACACGGAGCAACCAAGGGGGTAACTAGAACTGTGACACTGACTGTACCATGAACAAAAAACATTTGAGCTTTGGATTCACTGGCACCTAGAAGATTACTCAACAGAATCTAAGACCACACTTATTATAGAAAAAGATGAGTAGAAAAAGTAAGAACACAGGCCACACTGCAAAGAGCAACACAACACCAGTAAAACATAAAGACCCTACAAAGGCAAGACCTGAACAACCAAATATGGATGAAGCCGAAGAAAATTATCTAAAAATAACTTCAAGAGAATGTTTGAAATGATTAAAGAGGAAATGAGAAATTCCCTTAAAGAAATGGAGAAAAATCAAACAAAAAATTGGAAGACATCAGCAAATCACTTAAAGAACCACTCCCCCCAAAAAAATAAGAAGTCAAACATATGAATCAATTCAGAATTTGAAAAGTGAAATAGAGCTCCAGCCATACCTATTAGAGCAAAAGATGAGTAGAAAAGGTAAGAACACATGCAACACCACAAAAAAAACCAACATAACAACAGTAAAATCTAAAGACCCTAAAACAACAAGACTTGAACAACCAAATATAGATGAAGCAGAAGAAAGTGACCTAAAAAATAACTTCAGGAGAATGTTTGAAACTCTTTTTTTTAAGGAGCAAGAGAGCCATTGCTCATGCATTTTTTTATTATTTATTTTTTTTGTTGAAAAAAATTTCCGCCTCCTCCCCACCTCCCATTTCCCTCCCCCTCCCCCCCACTCCATTCCCCCTTCCTCTCCAGTCTGAAGAGCAGTCTGGATTTCCTGCCCTGTGGGAAGTCCAAGGTCCTCCCACTTCCATCCAGGTCCAGGAAGATGAGCATTAACCCAATTAAAAAATGGGGCAATGAACTGAACGGAGAATTCTCAACAGAAGAAATTCAAATGGCCAAAAGACACTTAAGATCATGTTCAACCTCCTTAGCAATCAGGGAAATGCAAATCAAAACAACTTTGATATACCATCTTACACCTGTCAGAACGGCTAAAATAAAAAACACCAATGATAGCCTTTGCTGGCGAGGTTGTGGAGGAAGGGGTACCCTCATCCATTGCTGGTGGGAATGCAAACTTGTGCAACCACTTTGTAAATCAGTGTGGCGGTTTCTCAGGAAATTCGGGATCAACCTACCCCTGGACCCAGCAATGCTACTCTTGGGAATATACCCAAGAGATGCCCGATCATATGACAAGGTCATTTGTTCAACTATGTTCATAGCAGCATTATTTGTAATAGCCAGAACCTGGAAACAACCTAGATACCCCGTTATGAAAGAATGGATAAAGAAAGTGTGGCACAGATACACATTAGAGGACTACTCAGCAGTACAAAAAAACACTCACATCTTGAATTTTGCATACAAATGGATAGAAATAGAAACCACTATCCTGAGTGAGGTAACCCAGACCGAAAAAAGATGAACATGGGAAGTATTCACCCATAATTGGTTTCTAGCCATAAATAAAGGACATTGACCCTATAATTTGTGATCCTAGAGAAGCTAAAGAAGAAGGTGAACCCAAAGAAAAACATATAGTCATCTGCCTGGATATGAACCTTCATCTGGCGATGGATGGAGATAGAGACAGAGTCCCACATTGGAGCACCAGACTGAGCTCCCAAGGTCCAAATGAGGAGCAGAAGGAGGAAGAACATGTGCAAGGAAGTCAGGACCATGAGGGGTGCACCCACCCGCTGTGACAGTGGAACTGATCTATTGGGAGCTCATCAAGGCCAGCTGGACTGAAACTGAATAAGCAGGGGATAAAACCAGACTCTCTGAACATGGTGGACAATGAAGACTGATGAGAAACCAAGGACAATGGCACTAGGTTTTGATCCTACTGCATGAACTAGCTTTGTAGGATCCTAGCCTGTTTGGATGCTCACCTTCATGTTTGAAACTCTTAAAGAGGAAATGAGAAATTCCCTGAAAGAAATGGAGGAAAAGACAGACAAAAAATTGGGAGACATCAGCAAATCCCTTAAAGAAAACCAAAAAAAAGCAATCAAACATATGAAAGAAACTATAAAAACTGAAATAGAGACAATAAAGAAAACACAAGCCGATGTAATTATAGAAACAGAAATCATGAGAAAATGATCAGGAACCACAAATGCAAGCATGAACAGTAGAATACAAGAGACGGAAGAGAGAATCTCAAGCACTGAAGATACAATCAAGAAAATAGACTCGTCAGACAAAGAAAACATTAAAATAACAAAAGTTTAACCCAAAATATCCAGGAAATATGGGACACCATTAAAAGGCCAAACCTAAGAATAATATGTATAGAAGAAGGAGAAGTTCAAATCAAAAGCACAGAAAATATATTTAACAAAATCAAAGAAGAAAACATTCCCAACCTAAAGAAAGATATGCCTATGAAGATACAAGAAGCTTACAGAACATCAAATAGACTGGATCCAAAAAAAGTCCTCTTGCCACATAATATACAAAACACTAAACATACAGAGTAAAGAATATTAAGAGCTGCAAAGGAAAAAGGCCAAGTAACATATAAAGGTATAGCTATCAGAATTACACCTGACTTCTCATTGGAGAAAATGAAAGCCAGAAAGTTGTGGTCAAGTGTTATACAGAGATTAAGAGACCACAGATGCTAGCTCAGGCTACTACACCCAGCAAAACTGTCAATAACCATAGAAGGACAAAACAAGATATTCTATGACAAATCAAGATTTCATCAATACCTAGCCACACATCTAGCCCAACAAAAAATACTAGAAGGAAAACTCCAGCCCAAGGAAGTTGGTTATACCAACAAAAACACTGATAATTGATGATCTCATAGCAGCAAATCCCAAAGAAGGGGAAAACTCACAAATTAACATCACCAACAATGAAAACTAAATTAACAGGAGATAGCAATCACTGGTCACTAATATTCCTTAATGTAAATGAACTCAACTCACCTATAAAAATGCACAGGCTAACAGACTGGATAAGAAAACAGAACCTATCCTTCTTCTGTATACAAGAAACAAATCTCAAGCTCAAAGACAGATATCATCTTAGAATAAAGGGTTTGGGAAAAAATTCCAATAAAATAGACCTAAAAAACAAAATAGATTTCAAGCTAAAATCATTCAAAAGAGACAAGGAAGGACATTTCATATTACTCACAGGAAAAATTATCAAGAGGAAATTTTAATACTGTATAACTATGAATCAAGTACAAGGGCACCCTCATATGTAAAAGAAACACTTCTAAAGCTTAAATTATACATTAAATCCCACACACTAACAGTGGGAGATGCCAACACTCCCCTCTCACCACTGGAGTGAATAGGTCAGTCAGACAAAAAATGAACAGAGAAACAGAGAACTAACAGTTGTTATGACTCAAATGGACTTAACAGACATCTATAGAATATTCCATCAAAACAAAAAGAATATACCTTCTCAGAACCACATGGAACCTTCTCAAAAATTGACCACATACTCAGTAACAAAACAAACCTTAAAAAATGAAAAAAAAAATGGAATAACTCAATGTACCTTATCATATCATCATGGTTAAAAACTAGAAGTCAACAGCAATATTAATTCCAGAAAACACATGCTGGGTCCTGATGTGGGAGTGTCATGTATCAATCTGTTGATTTCATTGGTTAAGTAATAAAGGAACTGCTTGG
>JABTXL010019761.1:154188-212558 GCA_025134845.1 Neodon shergylaensis | reverse complement strand
TGATGTGGGAGTGTCGTATATCAATCTGTTGATTTCATTGGTTAAGTAATAAAGGAACTGCTTGGCCCTCATAGGTTAAAACATAGGTGGGAGGAATAAACAGAATAGCATACTGGGAGGAAGAGGAAGTGAGCTCAGACTCGACAGCTCTGCCTTCTGGAGCAGAGAAGCCATGCTCTGCTCTCCCGGAGAGACGCCATAGCTCCTCTCGGAGATACACGATGAAGCTCCGACCTAGGATGGACGTAGGTTAGAAACTTCCCGGTAAGCGCACCTTTGGGTGCTACACAGAATATAGGAAATGGGCTAGTCCAGGTGCGAGAGTTAGCCGAGAAGAGGCTTGATAGAAATGGGCCAAGAAGTATTTAAATGAATACAGTTTGTGTGTTGTTATTTTGGGGCATAAGCTAGCAGGCGGCTGGGGTGCTGGGGATGCAGCCCCGCGCTCCTATTTCAACACCCAGATATCAATCCACACATCTTCAAACAACTGATTTTTGACAAAAAAGCAAAAACAATAATCAAACGGAAAAAAGAAAGCATATTTAACAAATGGTGCTGGCATAACTGGATATCAACATGTAGCAGAATGAAAATAGACCCATATCTATCACCATGCACAAAACTCAGGTCCAAATGGATCAAAGACCTCAATATAAAGCCAGCCACACTGAACCTTATATAAGTGAAAGTGAGAAATACACTTGAACACATTGGCACAGGAGACCACTTCCTAAATATAACTCCAGCAACACAGACACTGAGAGAAACAATTAATAAATGGATCCTCCTGAAACTGAAAAGCTTTTGTAAAGCAAAGAGCAAGGTCAACAAGACAAATTACAGCCTACAGAATGGGAAAAGATCTTCACTAACCCCACATCAGACAGAGATCTGATCTCCAAAATATACAAAGAACTCAAGAAATTGGTCACCAAAAGAACACATAATCCAATATTAAAAAAAATGAGTACAGACCTAAACAGAGAACTCTCAACAGAGTATTCCAAAATGGCTGAAAGACACTTAAGGGAAGGTTTAACAACCTTAGTCATCAGAGAAATACAAATCAGAACAACTCTGATATTTTATCTTACACCTGTAAGAACGGCCAGGATCAAAAACACCGATGATAATTTATGCTGGAGAAGTTGTGGGGAAAAGGGAACTCTTCTCCATTGCTAGGGGGGAATGAAAACTGGTACAGCCCCTTTGGATGTCAGTGTGGTGATTTCTCAGAAAATTAGGAATCAACCTTGCTCAAAACCCAGTAATAACACTTATGGGTATATATCCAAAGGATGTTCACAATAGCTTTGTTTGTCATAGCCAGAACCTGGAAACAACCTAAATGCCCCTTGACTGAAGGATGGATAAGGAAATTGTCATACATTTGCACAATGGATTACTACACATCTTGAATTTTGCAGAAAATGGATGGAGCTAGAAAACATTATTTTCAGCGAGGTAACCCAGACACAGAAAGACAATTATCACATGTACTTACTCATAGGTGATTTTTAAACATAAAGCAAAGAAAACCAGCCTAAAAACCACAATCCCAGAGAACTTAGACAACAAAGAGGACACTAAGAGTGACTTACATAGATCTAATCTACATGGGAAGTAGAAATTAGAAAAAGACCAAGATCTCCTGAGTAAATTGGGAGCATGGGGACCATGGGGGAGGGTGAAGGGGCAAGTGAAGAGGCAGTGAGTATAGCAGAGAAAAATGTAGAGATGAATAAAAATCAATAATGTTTTTTTTAAAAAAAGAATAAATAAAATTATCTAAAAATCATGTTCATAGAGATTTAAGTTGTGTTTTCCAAAGGCTGAACAGTGGAGGTCAGGGAATAGCAAAGTGATGGTTAGACTATGTAAAATTTTAACCAGAATTAATAAGATTTAGATACCTATTGCATACTCTTCTGACCATATTTTAAGATAAATTGTATTGAAAACTTATGAAACAGACTCAACAACCTCCAGAAAGTAAACATCAGCATAAGAGGGGACACTGGATAAACAATAATTGGAGGTAGGAAGTATAAGAAAAATTATTAATGATGAAAATGCCCAAAATTAGTATGTGCATATATGGAATTATGAAAAAATAAAAACCTCTTATAAAACAAACTTTAATGTATTTTTATAATAAATATTTTATGTATGTTGGTTGATGGAAGTTAGTAAATTTAATAATAGAATAGTTTCTAAATATAGTATAATATAAACATACCAATATAAATACATACCAAATATTATTTATCAATTAAAAATAAAAAATAAATGCTCTCATTTTTATTATTGGAAGCACCCAGTTTTAGTGTATGAGTAGGGAAAAATCTGTTAGGCATGTACAACATTTTGACATTCTGACAAGTTGTTTTTATTTAAAAACTTTATGTATCCATAATTCATATTTAAAAATTACAAAATAATCTCATAATATTTTAAATAGGCTTATGATGTTAATAGCATTCAAAACTATTCTAAGCTGGATTTAGCCTAGCTACAATAGGTTAGGCATGCTCTATATTTTTATTTCAAAAAATGTCTGCTACAGAACCTCATGCATATATTTATGTGACACATTTAAATATTTTTTATGTAAATAATTTTGTAGCTAAACCAAATCTTCTTTTGTTAATTTTTTATATATGTGTGTATAGACACTTTTCAATATGCATAAGTCAATATACCAGGTGTAATGCAATCCTTTATCACAGTCTATTTTTGTGGTTTGGGTGTCTCATTGAACCTAACCTCTTTAACTGACTGACTGACTATAAGCATGAGGATCCCTCTGTCTTTAGTCCTAGTTATGTAGATAGCAAGACCACATTGCAATTCCCACACTATATATAAAGTATAGGGAATAAAAAATAAGGTTCTAATGTTTTAATGACATTACTTTTTTGTAACAAAATATCTGACAGAAGTTCTTAAAGAATGTTTTAAAGGCTTTTAGAAATCTCTATGATGATTTCAGGGGAATCTATAAGATTCTTCCTTTACTTTGTATCTGTGAGGCTTAAATTTTTGCATATATGCCAACAAAATAACATCACAAAATAGAATAAATACAATTTATGGACTTTCAGATATATCTTATTAAGTCAAAAGTCTTCACTGATTTTGTTCTGATATAACAAAATATTTTAGCCTAGTTAACTTATTTAAAAACCATTCTTGCAATTCTGGATATTAGGAAGCACAAATACCAAGAAGCTGCCATTTGTCATAGCCTACATATTTTACAACCCAATGAAAGAATAAGCAAGTGTGTGAAAATGAAAGATAGAAGAAAAGTCAGGGATATCATCATTTTAAATTTCAACTAACACCTAGTAAAACTCACAAGTTTTATGTTAACATTTATCTATTCTAAAAGCAAAGTTTTTATGATATAATCAACTTTTATTGATCCCAACTCTCAAGAATATTACCTTATTAAATTTCCAGTATATGAACTTCAAGGGACATGCATTCCAGGTATGAAAGAATACATTAAAAAATTAATTGTAAAATAACGTGGCACTTTACATTCATTGTGTTTCAAAAGTATGGCCATTTTCATAAGTCATGGTTCCTTTGTCTTGATAAAATAAGATTATTATTATTATTGAAGCATATTAATATATTGTATTTTAAACAACTGTAAGAAATAATTATTAATGTCACAAATATCAGTAAATATGATCCATATAAGCTAAAAGAACTTTGGAATCATCAATATGTTTTTAGAGTATAAAAAACCTTATGTTTCAATAATTTAGTCACATAATCTACAATAAGACTAGCTGAGACTGGAAGCATGGCATTGGTATTTGACTTATACACAGAGCTGAGAAACATTAAATTGCACTGAATTTAATACTGTTAGTGATGTATAGAGGGCTGGTACTGATTTATCAAAACATATGATAGTTGTCTTTATCCGTTCTCATTCACAATCTTCTCAACAACTATAGATACTTGCTCAGCAACATTTCAGTGCCACTCTATTCATAATAGCATATAAAGGAACATATTCTAAATCTCTTTTAACTGATGAATGGGTAATTAAAATGAGGTAAACATATAAAATGGGATATAAAAATGGATTCATTAAATTTTAAGGTAAGTGCATGTAACTAAATATTTCATATTGAAGAAATTAATCCAGACACAGAAAATTCCTTCATATTCTCTCTTATTTGTTCCTAGCTCAAAACCTTCAGAAGTGAGTATATATAATATGGTATAATGGCAGAAACTGGAAAGAAAGAAAGAAAGAAAGAAAGAAAGAAAGAAAGAAAGAAAGGTAGGAAGGAAGGAAGGAAGAACGAAAGAAAGGTAGGAAGGAAGGAAGAATGAAAGAACAAAAGAAAGAAAGAAAGAGAATTTATGGGAAAGCTCTCAAGGGGAATAGCAAAATACTAGTAATATGAAGGGGGCAATGAAAAAAAACAAATAGGAACTATTTAATTGAACATAGAGTAAGGAGGAAAACACAGAAGAAAAGTGAGGAAGTATAACTAAAGAACATTGAGAATGCTTGAATGAGATTGTAAATCAATGAGATTTATATGAAGTTAAATGCAATTTATCACTTGGGGTGACAATATTCACAACAAGATCTATAGACTAAACTAAGCCCCATTATAAGGCATGATACATGTCATTTTAAGCTGTTGGTAAGGGGAGTCCAGAATACCTCAAAAATATAAGTGATTTTACTGCCCTTGTTTGTTTCCCAAAAACTTAAGATAAGTTACTGTTTCTCAAGACACCACTCACTTTGGACATAGGACATAGGGTTTCATCTGGAGGTGACCGAAAAGCCTCTTTGATGACTATCTTTCATAGTACTTGAAGCTGATATGAAAGCTGATGAGGGAGGAAAGCAATCAATAGTTGTACTCAACTGTGATATCTATGAACCACAGCTATAACCAGGATAACATGATATTGCTAAAGATGCAGTAGTGGCACTTGTATCTTGCTTGTAACCAAGAGCTGTTTAATTGAATTTGATTCTTCTTAAAAGAAGAGAAACCATGCCTCCTGTTTTTAAATTTACCAACTACAAGTAACTAAAAAGGTTATAGATCTTAGAATAGACTAGAAACTTCTCTCACTTCTTTCCAAAACCAGTATAGTTCTAAATGCATTCTAAATATTTATTCTAATAATACAGTTCTGTGTTTCCTTTTCTTTTCACATCAATGAAGCTTCTGTTTTTTTTTTTCAGAAGGTGAGCATTACAAAGGGCCTCAACTAATCAAAATACAGAGCACAACTGCCTGTGCTTTGCCTAGTCATAATTGATACATCTATAACACAATTTCTTTAGACAAGGCTCAAGAAATGTTTCAAATATAGGAATATGTATCAGAAACATTTTAAGAGCCAGCAGACTAGGAAGTCTGCTGTGAGATTGTGCTTTTTAGTTCTGACAATGAATTTATACCACTGAAATTTTAACAATAGAGCTGTTTATAACCCAGTGACCAACTCTAACAACACTGACACTCTGATGTATATGAACAAAATCTCATGGTGTCCCACCTTTTCATTGCAAAGTTGTTAACTACTGTTCAGGGAAGCAAAATTAATCTTTCCCAGGGATAAGGTACATATTCTATGTTCAATACATAGTGATCAGTCCAGGAAACCTATAACTAAAGAACACAGAATGGACTCAGCAGTTTATATTTATGTGTATTTATTTATGCATATGTAATTCATAAAAGCAATGGTACATTAATAAGATGAGCACATAAATTTCTAACAGGGATGTGTGTACATGGTAGCTGCAGAAAGAAGGAGAAGAAGACAAATTATGTAATTACATTTTACTTCAATTTAGAAGAAGAATAAGTAAGGACTGTCAGTGAAATTGGGGACTCATAAATTTGGTGACCATGATCTTGAGGCAATACCATATTTAAGGATTATACAGGTTTTTTTTTAATTTTCAAGACAGGGTTTCTCCGTAGCTTTTGGTTCCTGTCCTGGAACTAGCTCTTGTAGACCAGGCTGGCCTCGAACTCACAGAGATCCACCTGCCTCTGCCTCCCGAGTGCTGGGATTAAAGGCATGCGCCACCACCGCCCGGCAGGATTATACAGTTTTTCTTCATTTGCTTGTGTTTTTGTTTTCCAAAACAGGTTTTCTCTGTGTTACAGCCCTGTTTGTCATAAATTAGCTCTTGTAGACTAGGCTGCCCTTGAACTCACAGAGCTCTACCTGTCTCTACCTTCCAAGTACTGTATTTAAAGACATGCACCACCACTGCCCACGGGATAATACAGTTTTAGTAAGCAGAAATAAACTGCATTAATTTTAGGATGAGTGATAATAGAAAAGATTGTGCTTCCTCATTAATTTGCAGTCTTTTAGAAACTTATGACAGACTCAGAAATAAACAGAACTTTATTTAAATATTCATAACTGTAGTCTATAGAATCTGTTTAGTGATTATTTCTGATGTTTGAGTGCATGTGTTTATAGACTTTTTCTAATTCCTTCTTTTACTTATAAATCAAAGTGTGGAAATAAATTGAAGAAAAAAGCTTCTGTTTCATTTTATTAGACCTAAAATATATGTGGACCCATAATGATTGGTAGTTGTATCATTTAAACAACTGACATGCTTTTGCACTTTGTCAAAATCATATTTGCTTTATGCACACAATTTGGAATTTTCTGATAGTTTTTCAGTGGAAATGTTTATTTTTAATTTCTGGCTCCCAGTCCCCACTATCTCTGTGGGTAAAAGTTATTCATCCAGAAATCTGTAATAGTATTTTGCCTCAGAAAGCGTTTTTAAAAATAGAAGTAATCACTTATTTTGAAAAGTGAATTTCTAATGAAAGAGTGGGAGAAAGAAATTTTTTTGAATAGAGACATGGTAGATTGCTAATGTAACAAAACATCCAATAAGCACTGAGTCCTACTTAATTTTTATTTTTTATTTAATTTTACTTTGTATTTAATTTTAGTAGCCAAAAGAAGAGAAAATCATTTTAATAAAAATAGAATAAATTGATCTAAGACAATTTGAAAATTCTCCTTACATTCCTCAATTTGGTGATGCTATATTTATAGACCTTAACAAATATATTTTTTAATTATTTTAGTGATTTCATTTCATTTCAGGAGTACATTTGTAGTTATGTTTAAAAATATTTATCTTAATTATTTCAAAAAGTTATGTTGATCAGGTTTTATATTTTGTTTTTTAATAATTTATTTACTTTCAGTTTTTTTCCATTGGTGTTTTGCTTGTATGTATGTCTGTGTGAAAGTGTCAGATCTTTGAGTTACAGCCAGTTGTTAACTGCCACGTAGGTGCTGGGACATTTGAACCTGAAAGAGCAGTCAGTGCTCTTAATAACTGAGCTATCTTTCCAACCCCCTTTTTCAAGAGTTATTTTAAATAGCAATTTTTTTGCTTCTTTATAGTGCAAATTTTATTGGCAAAAATAATGGGTATTCACTGGTCTTGATCATTCACTATGATCTACCACTCAGTAACATCTCTGAGCTCATTTCCTATATTTTTCATCCCTATTCAACTTGTTACAGCCCTTTCCTAACTATCATTCATAGTCTTATTTAAGTATCCAACTTGAAGACTTCAAACTAACTCCTCTAGTTTCCCCATAGTGTTCTCCTGATATGGTTTATCTGGAGAGCTTCTAATGAAATCTTGCTTATACAATATATATTTAATACATACCACCACTATATTGGTAACATTGTCTCTTCTGCTTCTAGAATTAATGTTTTCTTTATTACAGAGTCATTGTAAGTGTTCTATTGCTGTGAAGAGGAACCATGACCTGACCATGACAACTTTCATTGAAGAAGTACTTATTTGAGGCTTGCTTAAAATTTCAAGTAATTTAATTATCACATGGCAGAAAGCATTACAGCATGTAGGCAGATATGATACTGGAGAAGCTGCTGAGAGTTCAACATCTTGATCCACAGAAAGCAGTAAAAATGAAGATACTTGATGTGGGTTCCCATTTGTATGCTTTGAATACCATTGGTTAATAAAAGAACTGCTTTGGGTCTATAGTAGAGCTATAGGTAATCAGAGCTAGGGAGGGAAAACTAAACTCAATACTGGGAGGAAGAAGAAGTCAGAGAGAAGCCATGGAGTTGCCACTGGAGATAGATGCCAGAATTTTAACCCACAGCCACGTGACAATACACAGATTAATAGAAATGGTTTAAAATAAGATGTAAGAGTTAGCCAATAAGAAGCTAGATCTGATGGGGAAAGTAGTGATTTAATTAATACAATTTCTGTGTGATTATTTCTGTTCTGGGTGGTTGGGATAGACAAGCAGCTACTTTAAGCAAATTGGTGCCAATGTAGTTGAATAAATCCACTTAAAACCTGAGAAGGCTTGAAAAGGAATTCCAGACAAAGAGTTTAACACAGCTTCTTGCTATTTGCTGATGGTATGGAACAGCTCCTTTAAGAAAGATCTTCCTGATTCAGCAGTAGCAAAAAAAAGGCCAAGCCCTTTTGAAATGCCAGCTTTCTGGTCTATGCTCCCAGAACTACCTCTGGCTTTGTCAGGAGACTGAGCATTAAATGGAGTTTGTGAGCAATGTGCTACAGCTCTCTTGGTGGCAACATAGATTGGCTATGTACATGTATCTCCAAGGTTGCAAACATCTCTGCCATGCTGGGCTGGGTGTGGTAAGCAGGCAGTGCTTCCCTTAACAATGGTACGGGTTAAATTTTTGAGAAGCACTTAACATTTTTATACATGTGGCTGGACAGTACACAATTACAGATACATAATAGGACATATTCAGACATAAAAGACATCTAAATGGGTCACAGTGTTGGGTGAATACATAATCTTGGGAGACAGAAGAAAAAGACATAGAGAGTTATAAAAATCAAAGTTTTTTTTTTAAAAATAAAACAAAATTTTTAAAGAGACAGAATATAGACAGTCATAGATTAAAAAAGTAAAATAAATAAGCCATATAAATATGAAAATAAGTAGCCTATATTATGCATATTTTTATGCTGTCTTTAAATTTTTTCACTGTAAATGAGCTAAGTACAGAGAGACATTTCATTGGATGAGCAGCTAAGCTAAACCACCATATATATTTTAAAGTTACCTTGACTTCAGAATTTGGGTCTAAGTATATGTTGCATTGGAAGAGAGGTGTTTCTTTTGTTTCCACAGAGAATGAAAACCTATGGGATCCCCCCAGGCTAATATGGTTTGATGGACTAAGACCCCCTGAAAGGTTGCTGTGAACACCCCCAAAATTATTTTGCCCAATAATCAGCAGAAAGTAGTCTAGAGAATGCTTCCCATATCCCCGAATATTGCTTATAAATGTTTCTTTACATTTAAAGAGGGATATGCTATTATTTTGGTTCCGGGCAGCCAGGACTAATAAGTAGCTGCTTTTAACACATACTTGCCTGGCTTGAACTTTTGAACCCTCAAAGCCCACTCCAAGAAACACATTTCGTCCAGAACAGGACCATACTTCCAAATATTTTAAAATAGTACCAATCCTTGATGTCTCAGTATTCAAATATATGAAGCTTTGATAGCCATTCTCATTCAAACACCATAACCAGTAATCACCATATGAAATACTGCACATGATAGTAAAGTTTGTGTTAGAAATGATATATGAATGCCACTGTTAAATTTCAAGCATGTAAAGCATTTTTAACATGTTAAAAAATGTAATTCTAGTGAGTATAACATAGTAACTTAAAATATAATAATTGAATATATACTTATAAAAATATGAAAAATACAGAAACAATGAGAAATGTTTATAATGTCACATCATATAAATAGTAACTTACATAATTTTGGTGTACTGTTATGAAGTATAAGAGTATATAAATAAATGAAAACACACACTTGAGGTGGTGATAAAAGGATAATTATTTTTTGCATTGTTTTTTTTAATTGAAAAAAATTTTTTTCGCCTCCTCCCAGCCTCCCATTTCCCTCCCCCTCCTCCCACTCCCACCTCCCCCCACACCTTTCCCCCTCCCCCCACTCCTCTCCCCCTCCCTCTCCAGCCTGAAGAGCAGTCAGGGTTCCCTGCCCTGTGGAAAGTCCAAAATCCTTCCCCCTCCACCCTGGTCTAGGAAGGTGAACATCCAAACTGGCTAGGCTCCCACAAGGACAGAACATGAAGTAGGAACAAAACCCCATGCCTTTGTCCTTGGCTTCTCATCAGCCCTCATTGTCCGCCATGTTCAGAGAGTCCGGTTTTATCCCATGATCTTTCAGTCACAGTCCAGCTGGCCTTGGTGAGCTCCCAATAGATCAGCCCCACTGTCTCCGTGGGTGGGTGCATTCCTTGTGGTCCTGACTTCTTTGCTCATGTTCTCCCTCCTTCTGGTCCTCATTGGAACATTGGGAGCTCAGTCCGGTGCTCCAGTGTGGGTCTCTGTCTCTATCTCCATCCATTGCCAGATGAAGGTTCTATGGTGATATGCAAGATATTCATCAGTATGGCTATAGGATAGGGTCATTTCAGGTTCCCTATCCTCAGCTGCCCCAGGAACTAACTGGGGACATCGCCCTGGGCACCTGGGAGCCCCTCTAGGTCCAAGTCTCTTGCCAACCCTAAGATGGCTTCCTTAATTAAGAAATGTGCTTCCCTGCTCCCCTATCCAGCCTTCCTTTATCCCAATCATCCCATTTCCCCAAGTTCCCCCCATCCTCCCCTTCTCCCCATCTCCCCTTACCACCCTCCCACCCCACCCCCAAGATCCCAAATTTTTGCCCGGCATTCTTGTCTACTTCCCATAACCAGGAGGTTAGCTATATGTTTTTCTTTGGGTTCACCTTCTTATTTAGCTTCTTGAGGATATCAAATTGTAGACTCAATGACCTTTATTTATGGCTAGAAACCAATTATGAGTGAGTACATCCCATGATCCTCTTTTTGGGTATGGGTTACCTCACTCAGGATAGTGTTTTCTATTTCCATCCATTTGCATGCAAAATTCGAGAAGTCATTGTTTTTTACTGCTGAGTAGTACTCTAATGTGTATATATTCCACACTTTCTTCATCCATTCTTCCATTGAAGGACATCTAGATTGTTTCCAGGTTCTGGCTATTACGAATAATGCTGCTAAGAACATAGTTGAACAAATGCCCTTGTCATATGATCGGGATTCTCTTGGGTATATTCCCAAGAGTGGCATTGCTGGGTCCAGGCGTAGGTTGATCCCGAATTTCCTGAGAAACCGCCACACTGATTTCCAAAGTGGTTGCACAAGTTTGCATTCCCACCAGCAATGGATGAGGGTACCCCTTTCTCCACAACCTCTCCAGCAAAGGCTATCATTGGTGTTTTTGATTTTAGCCATTCTGACGGGTGAAAGATGATATCTCAAAGTTGTGTTGATTTGCATTTCCCTCATCGCTAAGGAGGTTGAGCATGACCTTAAGTGTCTTTTGGCCATTTGAACTTCTTCTGTTGAGAATTCTCTGTTCAGGTCAGTGCCCCATTTTTTAATTGGATTAATTAGCATTTTAAAGTCTAGTTTCTTGAGTTCTGTATATATTTTGGAGATCAGACCTTTGTCTGTTGCAGGATTGGTGAAGATCTTCTCCCAGTCAGTGGGGTGCCTTTTTGCCTTAGTGACAGTGTCCTTTGTTTTACAGAAGCTTCTCAGTTTCAGTAGGTCCCACTTATTCAATGTTACCCTTAATGTCTGTGCTGCTGGGGTTATACCTAGGAAGCGATCGCCTGTGCCCATCTGTTGTAGGGTACTTCCCACTTTTTCTTCTATCAGGTTCAGTGTGTTCAGATTGATATTGAGGACTTTGATCCATTTGGACTTGAGTTTTGTGCATGGTGATAGATATGGGTCTATTTTCATTCTTCTACAGGTTGAAAACCAGTTGTGCCAACACCATTTGTTGAAGAGGCTTTCTTTCTTCCATTGTATACTTTTAGCTCCTTTATCAAAAATCAGGTGTTCATAGGTTTGTGGGTTAAAATCCGGGTCTTCTATACGATTCCATTGGTCGACTTCTCTGTTTTTATGCCAATACCACACTGTTTTTAGTACTGTAGCTCTGTAATAGAGTTTGAAGTCAGGGATGGTAATGCCTCCAGAAGTTCTTTTATTGTATAAGATTGTTTTGGCTATCCTGGGTTTTTTGTTTTTCCATATAAAGTTGATCATTGTCCTCTCAAGATCTGTGAAGAATTTTGATGGGACCTTGATGGGGATTGCATTGAATCTATAAATTGCTTTTGGTAGGATTGCCATTTTTACTATGTTGATCCTCCCAATCCAAGAGCAAGGAAGATCCTTCCATTTTCTGGTATCCTCTTCAATTTCTTTCTTCAATGCCTTAAAGTTCTTGTCAAATAGATCTTTCACTTCCTTGGTTAGAGTTACCCCAAGATATTTTATGCTGTTTGTGGCTATCGTGAAAGGTGATGCTTCTCTGATTTCCCTCTCTGCTTTCATATCCTTTGTGTATAGGAGGGCGACTGATTTTTTGGAATTGATCTTGTATCTGGCCACATTACTAAAGGTGTTTATCAGCTGTAGGAGTTCTTTGGTAGAGTTTTGGGGTCGCTTATGTACACAATCATATCATCTACAAATAACGAAAGTTTAACTTCTTCCTTTCCAATTCAAATCCCCTTGATCCCCTTATGTTGTCTTATTGCTATTGCTAAAACTTCAAGCACTATATTGAAGAGGTATGGAGAGAGTGGACAGCATTGTCCTGTTCCTGATTTTAGTGGGATGGCTTTGAGTTTCTCTCCATTTAGTTTGATGTTAGCTGTCGGTTTGTTGTAAATAGCTTTTATTATATTTAGTTATGACCCTTGTATCCCTAATCTCTCCAAGACTTTTATCAGAAAGGGATGTTGAATATTGTCAAAAGCTTTTTCAGCATCTAATGAAATGATCATATGGTTTTTTTCTTTCAGTTCATTTATATGATGAATTACATTGATAGATTTTCTTATGTTGAACCAGCCTTGCATCTCTAGGATGAAGCCTACTTGATCATAATGGATAATTTTTCTAATGTGTTCTTGGATACGATTTGCCAGTATTTTGTTGAGGATTTTTGCGTCAATGTTCATGAGTGAGATAGGCCTGTAATTCTCTTTCTTGGATGAGTCTTTGTGGTTTTGGTATCAGAGTGACTGTAGCTTCATAAAAGAAATTTGGCAATGACTCTTCTGTTTCTATATTGTGGAATACACTGAGGAGTATAGGTATTAGGTCTTCTTGGAAGTTCTGGTAGAATTCCGCATTGAAACCATTTGGCCCTGGGCTTTTTTTGGTAGGGAGGTTTTTTTTTTAACTTTATTTTATTTTATTTTTTTTAAATATTTTTTCCTTATTTATTTATTTTTTATTAAAGATTTCTGTCTCTTCCCCACCGCCCCCTCCCCTTTCCCACACCCCAATCAAGTCCCCCTCCCTCGTCAGCCCAAAGAGCAGTCAGGGTTCCCTGCCCTGTGGAAAGTCCAAGGACCACCCACCTCCATCCAGGTCTAGTAAGGTGAGCATCCAAACTGCCTAGGCTCCTACAAAGCCAATAGGTGCAGTAGGATCAAAAACCTATTGCCATTGTTCTTGAGGTCTCAGTAGTCCTCATTGTCCGCTATGTTCAGCGAGACCGGTTTTAACACAGGCTTTTTCACACCCAGTCCAGCTGGCCTTGGTGAGTTCCCAATAAAACATCCCCATTGTCTCAGTGTGTGGGTGCACCCCTCGTGGTCCTGAGTTCCTTGCTCGAGCTCTCTCTCCTTCTGCTCCTGATTTGGACCTTGAGATTTCAGTCCGGTGCTCCAATGTGGGTCTCTTTCTCTGTCTCTGTCTCCTTTCATCGCCTGATGAAGGTTAAAATTCAGGAGGATGCCTATATGTTTTTCTTTGGGTTCTCCTTCTTATTTAGCTTCTCTAAGAACCTGAATTATAGGCTCAATGTCCTTTATTTATGGCTAGAAACCAAATATGAGTGAGTGCACCCCATGTTCCTCTTTTTGGGTCTGGCTTACCTCACTCAGGATAGTGTTTTCTATTTCCATCCATTTGCCTGCAAACTTCAAGAAGTCCTTGTTTTTTACTGCTGAGTAGTACTCTAATATGTATATATTCCATACTTTCTTCATCCATTCTTCAATTGAAGGGCACCTAGGTTGTTTCCAGGTTCTGGCTATTACAAACAATGCTGCTATGAACATAGTAGAGCATATACTTTTGTTGTATGATAAGGCCTCTCTTGGGTATATTCCCAAGAGTGGTATTGCTGGGTCCAGGGGTAGGTTGATAACAAATTTCCTGAGAAACCTGGTAGGGAGGTTTTTGATAATAGCTTCTAATTCTTCGTGACTGACCGGTCTATTTAGATTGTTCACCTGGTCCTGGTTTAACTTTGGTGTATGGTATTTATCTAAAAAAGTGTCCATTTCTTTTACATTTTCCACTTTTGTGGCATACAGGCTTTTGTAGTAAGATATAATGATTCTCTGAATTTCCTCTGTGTCTGTGGTTATGTCCCCCTTTTCATTTCTGATCTTATTAATTTGCATATTCTCTCTCTGCTGTTTGATTAGTTTGGATAGGGGTTTATCAATCTTGTTATTTTTCTCTAGGAACCAGCTTTTTGTTTCATTGATTCTTTGGAATGTTTTCTGTGTTTCTATTTTGTTGATCTCCGCCCTCAGTTTGATTATTTCCAGTCTTCTATTCCTCCTAGGTGAGTGTGCTTCTTTTTTTTCTAGAGCTTTCAGGTAAGCTGTTAAGTCACCAATGTGTGCTTTCTCTGTTTTCTTTAAGTGGGCACTTAGTGCTATGAACTTTCCTCTCAGGACTGCTTTCATAGTGTCCCATAAGTTTGAGTATGTTGTTTCTTTATTTTCATTGAATTCAAGGAAGACTATTATTTCTTTCTTTATTTCTTCCTTGATCCAGGTGTGGTTCAGTAGTTGACTGTTCAGTTTCCATGAGTTTGTAGGCTTTCTAGGGGTAGCACTGTTGCTGAATTCTAACTTTAATCCATGGTAATCTGATAAGACACAGGAGGTTACGAATATTTTCTTATAACTGTGGAAGTTTGCTTTGTTACCGAGTATGTGGTCAATTTTCGAGAAGGTTTCATGAGCTGCAGAGAAGAAGGTGTATTCTTTCCTATTTGGGTGGAATGTTCTGTAGATGTCTGTTAAGTCCATTTGATTCATTACCTCCATTAATTCTCTTATTTCTCTTTTGGGTTTCTGTCTGATTGACCTGTTCATTGGTGAGAGAGGAGTGTTGAAGTCTCCTACTATTAGTGTGTGCTGTTTGATGGCAGCCTTGAGTTTTAGTAATGTTTCTTTTACGTACGTGGGTGCTTTTATATTAGGGGCATAGATATTCAGGATTGAGACTTCATCCTGATGAATTGTTCCTGTTATGAATATAAAATGTCCCTCTACATCTCTTCTGATTGAAAAGTCTGAAGTCAACTTTGTTATAAATTAGAATGGCCACACCTGCTTGTTTCTTAGGTCCATTTGCTTGATAAACCTTTTCTTATCCCTTTACTCTAAGTAGGTGCCTGTCTTTGTGGTTGAGGTGAGTTTCTTGTAAACAGCAGAATGTTGGATCCTGTTTTCGTATATAATCTCTTAGCCTGTGCCTTTTTATAGGTGAGTTGAGTCCATTGTCATTAAGTGATATTAATGACCAGTGGTTGTTAACTCCGGTCACTTTTTTAGTAGTAGAGTTTGTGTGTTTCCCTTCTTTGAGTTGCGCTGGTGAAGGGTCTCTAGATGTTTGAGTTATTGTGGTCATTGTTGGACTCCTTGATTTGTGACTTTCCTTCTATTACTTTCTGTAAGGCTAGATTTGTGGCTACGTATTGTTTAAGTTTGTTTTTATCCTGGAAAATTTTGTTTTCTCCATTTATAGTGAACGAAAGCTTGGCTGGGTATAGTAGTCTAGGCTTGCATCCATAGTCTCTTAGTTTCTGCTGTACATCTATCCAGGACCTTCTGGCTTTCATGGTTTCCATAGAGAAGTCCTGTGTAAGTCTGATAGGTTTACCTTTATAAGTAACTTGGCCTTTTTCCTTTGCAGCTCTTAATATTCTTTCTTTATTCTGTATGTTTTGTGTTTTGATTATTATATGGCGAGGAGATGTTTTTTTTTTGGTCCAGTCTATTCGGTGTTCTGTATGCTTCTTGAACCTTCAAAGGAATATCTTTCTTTAGGTTGGGAAAGTTTTCTTCTATAATTTTATTAAATATATTTTCTGGACCGTTGAGCTGTACTTCTCCTTCTTCTATCCCAATTATTCTTAGGTTTGGTCTTTTTATTGTGTACCAGATTTCCTGAATGTTTTGTGATGAGAATTTGTTGGTTTTGCTGTTTTCTTTGATCAGTGTGTTTATTTTCTCTGTGGTATCTTCAGTATCTGACATTCTTTCTTCTATCTCTTGTAATCTGTTGGTAGTACTTGTCTCAGAAGTTCTGTTCACTTACCCAGATTTTCCATCTCCATCCTTCCCTCGGTTTGTGTTTTTTTCAATACTTCCATTTCATTCTTCAAGTCTTGAACCACTTCCCTTACCTGTTTGATTGCTTCTTGTTGTTTCTCTTGGTTTTCTTGGGTATCTTTGAGCGATTTATTCATTTCCTCTACCTTTTTGTTTGTAATCTCTAATTGTTTATGGCAGTTTTTCACCTCCTGTTTAAGGTCTTCTATTATTTTCATATAATTCAGTTTTGAGTCGATTTCTTCTAATTCTTCTGGAGTTGGGTGTACAATTCTTCTTGTTTCGGGATCCCTGGATTCTGGTGATGTCATATTGCCTTTCAGGTTGTTGGAGGAATTCTTGCATTGGCGCCTTCCCATCTCTTCCTTCAAATGGAGCCAGGAGAGGCCTGGTGTCTTGGTCCACTCTTTGCTGTGACTGACTCTCTGGGTGTTTCTCTTCAGTGTAGAAACAGGAACCGTCCCATCCTGATGGAACTCCTCAGCACCAAAACATGGACGCCTGGTAGTCCAATGACCCGCGGACAAAAGGGGGAACTTGGGGTTAGGGTGAGGACGAATAGAACACAGGAGACCTTGCCTCACTAGCTGAAGGTGCTTGTGCTCCCTTGCGGGGGTCCTTGAGGCCTGCCCAGTAGGTAGGCACTCACCGCTCTTTGTGGGTAGCCTTCGTGTAGGAGCAGAAGACTGTTCCTGATCAAAGGACCTTGCAGACCAAGTAGGCTTGGGGGAGGGGGGGTCATGTGTAAGAAAGACAGCCCTGCAGAAGGAACTGGGAGAGGGGGGTTTGTGCTCTCTTCCGGGACAAAACGCCCCTGGATAGCACACACTCACCTGTCCAGATGGAACTCCTCAGCACCTAAACAAGGCCACCTGGTAGCCCAATGATCCGGGGACAAAAGGAAGAAAGTGGCAGGCAGGGCGGAGTCCAGGAGAGCACAGAAGATCCAGGAGCACAAGCTGGAGCTGCCCAGGCTCCCTTACTGGGGACCTTGAGGCCTGCCCGGCAGGCAGGCAGTCACCGCTCTGCGTGGGTAGCTTTAGTGTAGGAGCTTAAAAAAAAAGAATAATTATTCATAAAATATCAGTAACATTACTATGGATTAGTATTGCAATCAGAGCTCATGTGGCATTGTTTCTTATCTTCCTTCATCATTAAAATATTCACCAAGATTTTCCAGAAAGAAGGACCCTTTGTATAGGCAATCAGATATTCATGCAAACAGTGAATCCAATAACTATTATTGTCTAGAAACTTATGTCTTTCCTAAAGTTTTTTGATAATATTATGGAGGTGGAATCTATATAAAGACATGTTCTAACAGTTCTGAATTTCAGGTGGTTTACTGATACCTTGCTAAGATCATGCTGCATGTTGGAAGGAGGCTTCAGTTTCTTGATATGATGATTTATTTATGAATCGTCTTCCAACATATCAGCTGCTTGCCTAAGTTTTGTAGAAGGAACAGTGGGCTGTGTTCCTGTGGCCCGGCTCCAGGCCGCATTGCTAGCTTATGTCCTGAAATAACAACATACAAATTGTATTCATTTAAACACTGCCTGGCCCATTAATTTCAGCCTCTTATTGGCTAATTCTCACATCTTGATTAACCCATTTCTAATAATCTGTGTAGCACCACGAGGTGGTAGCTTACTGGGAAAGATTCTAGCCTACATGCATCTCAGGTCGAAGAATCATGGCGTCTGCCTCACTTCCCTTCTTCCCAGCATTCTATTCTGTCTACTCCACCCACCTAATTTTCTGCCCTGTCAAAAGGCCAAGGCAGTCTCTTTATTACCCAATGAAAGTAACACATAGACAGAAGGCCCACCTACATCAAAGTGTGGGTAATTTAAAATCAGAAGTAAAGTTTAGACTACTTTTTACGTCTTAAAATCATACATATATAGTAATGAATACTATTAAAAGTGATATAAGCCACTTAAAAATACATGGTTTGAATTTGTGAAAGAACAAGGGAAGGTGGATGGGAAGAGTTGGAGGAATAAAATGGAAAGGGTGAAGTTTTAACTATATTTAATTTAAAAAAAAGTATATGCTCAACTATGTTCACAGCAGCATTGTTTATAATAGCCAGAACCTGGAAACAACCGAGATGCCCTTCAATGGAAGAACGGATGAAGAAAGTATGGAATATATACATATTAGAGTACTACTCAGCAATAAAAAATAATGACTTCTTGAATTTTGCATACAAATGGATGGAAAACACTATCCTGAGTGAGGTAAGCCAGACCCAAAAAGAGGATCATGGGATGTACTCACTCATATTTGGTCTCTAGCCATAAATAAAGGACATTGAACCTATAATTCGTGATCCTAGAGAAGCTAAATAGGAAGGTGAGCCCAAAGAAAAACATATAGTCATCTTCCTGAATATTAACCTTCATCAGGAGATGAAAGGAGACAGAGACAGAGACCCACATTGGAGCACCCGACTGAAATCACAAGGTCCAAATCAGGAGAGGATGGAGAGAGCACAAGCAAGGAACTCAGGACTGTGAGTGGTGCACCCATACACTGAGACAATGGAGATGTTCTATCAGGAACTCACCAAGGCCAGCTGGCACAGGTCTGAAAAAGCATGGGATAAAACCGGACTCGCTGAACATAGCAGACAATGAGGACTACTGAGAACTCAAGAACAATGGCAATGGGTTTTTGATCCTACTGCACGTACTGGCTTTGTGGGAGCCTAGGCAATTTGGATGCTCACCATACTAGTCCTGGATGGAGGTGGGTGGTCCTTGGACTTCCCACAGGGCAGAGAACCCTGATTGCTCTTTGGGCTGACGAGGGAGGGGGACTTGACAGGGGGAGGGGGAGGGAAATGGTGGGAGGCGGTGGCGGGGAGGAGGCAGAAATCCTTAATAAATAAATAAATAAAAAATATTTTTAAAAAGTTTATTACAAATATAGCTAACAATTCATAGTAGGAAATAAATATCGTAATTGAAAGATAGATTTTCAAAACTTATATATATATATATACTTTTAAATATGCCACACTCTTTGACAATTATATCATATATTTGAAATTAATGACAAAAAGCAATAAAGTTCATTCTCAATTCAATAACAAAAAGTGCAAGAAATACATATCAAATGTAATACTATTTGATCCAATAGCAGTAAATATCTAGAACTTTAAAACAACTATCATTTTCAAGATAGCAGAAAATTTTGTTAAAAAATACATTTGAGGATATTCTGTAGTAAAGCCCTCTGAATACAATTTTATTCAGAAGAAAGTAATGGATGTTTGCATTGTTTCCATTACCCTCATATGTTCCTTGCTGCTGCAATAAAGCTATAAATTTAGGACTATGAGAGAAACAGCAACCATGGTTTCTTTTTATGTTTTATAGAATGTTTTCTTAAATGGCTATAGACTTGCTTTGAAATAGAGTAAAATTTCCTTAAAAATGAAAAAGAGAGACTAAGAAGCATGAGAAAAAGAAATGCTTCATCATAGATGACAGTTTTATTTGTAACTGCAAAAGCCATTTTAATTAGGAGGTCTTCTATACTTTACCAATTTATGCTATAATTTCTCTGTGTAATTTAATATATTATATAGTTTTTTAAATATTGTATGGGAAATCAGTAAATGAACATTGTGCTTTAAAAAATATTTGTTTATGACATGTATATACATACTCACATATAGATGTACATGACCCAAACATAGATTACTGGAGAATGATGATTTCTTTTAACTGTCCAAGGAATATGCATATATATTTCAAAAATAGAAATTTGACAAATGATATTCTTAGATCAGAATATAAGAAAATAGAAGAAATAAAAAAGTTGCCAAAAGAAAGTGAAGTCAACAGTATCTTCAAATATTCTTTGTCTCATAATATTGTCAGATTTTTTCCCATGTTTTTATATAGAATTTTACCTTCTTAATTTTTATTACCGACCAGTTTTTTTCGCTTTTATTCTGTTCTACAAGTTCTTTGCAAAAAAAAATATATCTTCCAATTTTTTACTTATTGGAGGATTCCTTATTGTTTAAACATGTCTATTTCTTCATCTAGATCTATTTCTTATGCTTTTCCTTGGGTTATTTTCTATATGTTTATTTCATGCTATTCCAATGTGTTTGTCTTAGTTTTGTTATATTTTATTTTACTAGTATCATTTATATGCCTGTTTGTTTTATAATAATCTCTAGCAACAATCTATAAATATTTATCCTTATATCCAAGAAAAAAGTAGTCTTCCTCTCTCTTCAAAAAAAAAATTCTCTTTGCAGCAGGCAGCAACCATTACAGATAACCACAGTTAACAATTAGCTGTCCATATTTTGGATTATCTAAGTGTTTTCTTTTTGTTTCATAAATATTTATTTTTCATGTTGTCCTTAAGTAAACTGTGCTCTACTTTCTGAATTAAATTGGACACATTTTACACTTTCAATTAATCAGAGAAATTATTAACTTTCCTGAGTAAAACTTGACAAATATTTTCATGTTGTAATACATATTCAGCAAAGTACCAGGCCTCTGTCCAACTACTTATTTTTTCAAGCTTATATTGAAACACATATCTAAGTCAAGATAATTGATGTATAAATTACTTGTACTTATTTTGTTTCATTTTGAGAAAACAATTCATTAGTGAAAGTTTCTTCCATATTTTGAAGCATTGCTTTTGTACATTTTCATTTTCTGTCAACACCTTACTATAATTAAAAGAGATATAATGTCATTTTAACAAGGAATCCCACTAACAAGTTTATAAATGACATATGAAGAAAACCATTATTGTTTATAAAGATTTTTAGGATGTGGAAAGAAAAGCTATTGGTTTAAATGTACACAGGGTAAATTCTCACTTTATTCTTATTGAAAAAGTATTTTGTCTAGGTCAACTTGAGATTTGTAAAATTTTTTCCATCTATTTTGCTTGGGATAAAATGAAAATAAAAATTTAGGTAATGTTTTTTTTTTTCTATTGCTACAGTAAAGTAAACTGTGACAGAAACTCCTCTGTAAAAACATGAGGTAACTATTTCAGATGGTATTTTCTTTTATTATGATTGCTCTAAAAGTCTGATTATATATTCCAGGCCTGAAACGTGTCATCTTTCTGTTTCTGTCTTGAAGTGGTGACACTAAAGGTAAGAGCTTCCACAGCTACCACACCCGGTCCAGTAATAGAGTTAACAAAGAAAATACAAAAAAGAAAAATTAAGTACTCCTAATCAGGGATTGGGATAATAAGTTTTTTTCTTAGGCTATGCTATTCTTTAAAAAAAAAACTATTTTTAATTTAATTCACACGAGTGGAAATTCTATTTATGTATATTTCATTTAATATGCCTATTTTAATTTCCTTCAGTATTTCCCTTGATTTTTTAAATAGTACTCTTATTAACAACTGTTTTCTATTTCCTTCTTTTTAATTGCATACACCATAGCGCTATGGTTACAATATTTGTGTTCCTTAATACAGGTCTTAAAATGCAAATATCATTTTGTTTTTCCTTAGCATATTAAATAAGAGCTTTTCATTCTGCTTACTAAATATCACAATATGGACTCAGTATATATTTTCAGATTTTTAGTCATTTTTCCTGATTAAACATTTTAATTATAGAAATTACCTAAACATTGTATTCTTTATCCTAATTTATTGACTTATTAATTATAACCATAATTCTTTCTTGATTTTCTTATTTCAAGAATCTTATTTGGCATTCTTTCTGTATTTTTTTCATTTCTAGCTATGAAAATATTTCTAACTCTTAAAATCCTGTTTGGAATTTTATTTTTCTCTGTATGACCTGTATTTTTCCAGTTATATAAAATCTTCATCACTCTCCTTTAACAGATCACATAATTTATTGCAGATTGCCTTATTTATTGTCTCTTAGCTATTTTTGCCTTTTTTTATATCTTACAATAAAGTGATGCAACTAACAGTCCTACCCAGCTATGATGCCTATGAAACACTACAATGCCCAGCATGTCACACTAACAATAAGGGTGCAGTAGTGTCGCTCAGAGATTGGAGGTTACAACAGCTCTCAAATTGGCCTAAATGCTTTCCCAACAAGACAGGAAACATTAATTATTCTGAAAATATAGATAAATACTCACTGCTAGTAAATTTACAAATCTTGGAAGAGAGCTTACAACTACACTTTTACTAAATCATAAAAATCTCTAACAATAATCTATAAATATTTATCCATACACCCATGGATAAAAGTAGTTTTTCTCTCACTTCAAAGAAAGTTCTCTTTGCAATAGGCAGAGACCATTACAGATAACCACAAGCAATAAAATATAGCATGTGGATCCCAGGTTCCATGAACTCATCTAAAAAACATCTTTTGCACCCAAGGCTTAAGGAAAATTGTGGGTGAAGGGGCAAAAAATATAGTAAGAGCCAGAGGATCAGGGAGTTTGCCATGAGATTGCGTCTCTTATGAGTGTCAGAAATTACACCCATTTATTTTTACCAACATGACTATCTATTCAGGCGCTTAACAAGAATGACACAAATAGACATACCAAAATGGACAAAGGAAACTCCATAAGCCTTCAAACATGTACAAAGAACTACATCAATATCCTTTAAGGCATGATTATCTCAGACAGCTTCTTTAATCTGTTCTGGATGTAGAACTCTGACATCTGGGCAATCTGTTCATACCAGAAATTTTTCAGGTGGTCTTCCTTGATCAAATCTCATTTTTCTTAACTCAGAATGAATCCACAGTCTCTCATTTTCTGTGGAAACCAAAGCAAATCCTCTTCTCCAAAGTAACATACCTTTTGACCTCAATTTTGAAGTCAAGGTATTTTCAAAATACTTATCTTGGATTAATTCAGCAGCATTTATAAACAAATATCTTTTAGCAGCTGTTGCTCCTTCCTCAACATTCAAACAATTCAAAGAGAACATAATAACACATAGTATCCAGACTCTCTGTGTATTTTTCATCTTTACATGCCTTTACTTTAACCTCTATTTCTTTTATTACTCCAGTCTGGACTGGGTCATAATTCTACATTTTCTTTAGGTCCCCATAATTTTATCAACACCTGAACCAGCAGGAGAAAGCCTGGAATACTACACCCACATTCCCAAAAACTAAGCTAAGGATATTTCCTTTTGTTTAGAATATTGGTTGCAAGTTGTTATGGCTAATGGTCAGGAGAAAAGCTAAATAAAGATATTAGATTCGGAATTCTTTTTTTTTTTTCAAAAAACAAAAAGAGGGGGAAGTGGCATGGGAAAATTGTCTGTATCCTGTCATTTATATTTTTAAATAAATGTTGATTGGCCAGTAGCCAAGCAGGAAGTATAGGCAGGACAACCAGACAGAAAGTAAAGGCAGGTCAATGAGAACAGGAGAACTCTGGGAAAGAGGAAGCTCATTCCTCTGCAGTCATGACCTGGCCACAGAAGAAGCAAGATGTGACTGCCTCACTGAAAAAGGTACTGAGCCATGTGGCTAACATAGACAAGAAAAATAGGCTAATGTATATTATAAGAGTTAGTAAGAAGCTGGAGCTAATGGGCCAATCAGTTTATAACAAAAAAAAGAGCTACAAGAAATTAAAGAATACTAATTAGGAGAACTAGCTTCCTCTAGGGAAGACTACACTGATTAGTTATCCAATACCAAATGATCATCCCTGAAAATGTACACATAAGTAGCATTATACAGATTGAGAAGGTTATATTTAAGAATGAAATGTGCATATGTATACAAGTATGCATGAACTGCCATTAAATTGGAAAGAGAGCAAGGAATGGTATATGGGAGCTTTGCTTGGTAGAGAAAGGAAATATAATTTATGTTTTTATATTTAATTTCAAAAAAGAAAGAAGAAAGATTTTCCATAGTCTAGTTCTAAACTACACAAAGTTAACAAGCTCATAAGGATTTCAAAATCTTAGATATGGTTCCTTTTGTACCCTAAAATATAAGGACATTGCTACACAGGGCTCAAGAGACTTACTGTAATCCTTTTCAGGAGTTGTTAAACAAAGTGGTGTTATGAGTTCTAGGTATTATAATGACTATGCCAAGGCAAGAAATGCAAGTAGCCATCTCTATAAAACTATGGTTTAAAGTGATTTTCCACAAGATTATTAATTGGACTCAACCAATGGGCAGTGGTTTCACATGGATAATACATACCTTCAAGCTTCATCTACAATTAGAAAAATAAATACAAAGTATTATCTATTATCTTATGAGAGAAGCAAAACTGCTTCCTCTGAAAATATGCCTGTGTCAATTATACTAGCTGTAATAACATTAAAAAAGATAAAAGAGCATGACTAATGTTCATCCAAGTATATGATGGAAAAGAAACGTGATTTTTTAAAGACTGATAGGCAAACACTAACTCACATTTTTACTGCTATACTGTTTTAATTGTCAGTTTATATTTTAAAGGAAATTTGAGTTATTAATAGCCTCTGTGCTCATCCTGACTGGGTTGTGGTTTTAAATTCATCAATAAAATGATTTATCTTCCATACATCAATAGAAAAAAAAACAAATTAAGTGATAAAAATATTGTTCACAGGAAAAATGTAACCAAAATGTTTATGTTCTAGTCTTGATAAAAACCCATATAGAATGCTCATTGCTTCATTACAATCAAATTTAAATAGAGGCATCAGATATGCATCAATAAAACAGAGAATTGGGAATATTTCTGAACAAATATGGTAAAATAATTATTTATGTAAAAATGTCAGGAAAAAATTAGTAATTCACTTTAAATAGATAATGTTCTAGCTCAAATATTTACCTTTCTCTTTTTGATTTTGTATTTCATTTATCTATTTTGCAGATTTTTTTATTACTTTATAAATAATAGGAAACAAAATTTCCACTTCCTCCTCTCCTTCTACTTTTCTCCCACTCCTTCCATCACCCTCCACCCTCCCCCACCAGTCCTAAGAAAGGGCAGGGTACCCTGCCCTGTGGGAAGTTCAAGGCCTTCCCCCCTTCATCCAGGCTTAAGAATGTATGCATCCAAATAGAATATGGTCCCAAAAAACCAGTACATGCAGTAGAGACAAATCCCAGTGCCATTATCATTGGCTTCTCAGTCTACCCCAATTGTCAGCCACATTCAGAGGGTCCAGTTTGATCCCATGCTCATTCAACCCCAGTCCAGCTGGATTTGGTGAGCTCTCATTAGCTCAGTCACATTGTCTCAGTGTGTGACCAAACCCTCATGGTCCTGACTTCCTTGGTCATATTCTCCCTCCTTCTGCTCTTCAACTAGACCTTGGGAGCCTAGTCCAGTGCTCCAATGTGGGTCTCTGTCTCTATCCATCATCGGATAAAGGTTCTATGGTGAAATTCAAGAATAGTCACCAGTCTGACTACAGGACAAGGCCAGTTCAGGCACCCTCTGTCCACTGTGCGGGGTTCTAGCTGGGGCATCCCTCTGGACTGCCAGGAATCCCTCTAGAGACAAGCTCCTTGTCAACCCAAAATTGCTCCCTTAATTAAGATATCTTCTTTTCTGCTCCCCTATTCTTTAATACAATTGGACTTGAGTTTTGTGCATGGTGATAGATATGGATCTATTTTCATTCTTCTACAGGTTGACATCCTATTATGACAGCACAATTTGTCAAAGATGCTTTCTTTGTCCATTGTGTAATTTTAGCTTCCTTGTCAAAAATTAAGTGTTCCCTGATTTTTAAATTGTAAACAGAAAGGTCAGTTTGTATCATTGTAGTTCCATGAATCTTCTTTAAAATGTATACTAAAGCGTCTCTTCAGTTAAGTGGCATTGTTGCTCTTTCTTGAGGCCAGCGGCCAGTTCCCAGCACCTATGTCTGGTAGGTCACAGTCACCGTTAACTCCAGTGCTAGGGGAATCTGATACACCCTGCGGTAATCATTCTTTAGATCAGGCTGCCTCTCTTTCCCTGAGTGCTGGATTAATGGTGTATGCCAACACTGTCCAACTAATTTTTGAAATTAAAAAAAAAATTACATAGGCTGTAACTTTTCCTTTATAGAGATGAAATATATCTGAGGGAGAACCTTCCTTGGTATGTTAAACACTTGTCACAAGGGTCAACAAACATTTCTTGAGTCTGTTTTACTTGATTGTCCCTTTCTTGTTTTCTAGAATTTATGTTTATATAATAGGATATAACTTGTTTCTTGCCTAGGAGGCTTATGGAATTCAACAAAGTGGAACCATATTGCTACTAGTGAGCAAGTGCTGTGTGCATTGGAGTGGAGATTAAATTTCTACAAATTGACTATAAAGTTAGAATGCATTTTTATTCATATTTTATTTGGATATATCATTGCAAATAATCTCTAAACCTCAAAAAATATGCAAAATTGTCTTTTGAACACCCACTTATCTCATCTCAAATTAGAAAATCTAGTGTCTTGTTATTTATGTGCATTTTTGTTATTTATCACTCCCTGAATCATTTAAGTATAACTTTTCAAAAATTCTTTCACAGCTAGGTAGTGGTTGCGTGCTCCTTTAATCCCAGCCCTTGGGGGACAGAGGCAGGTGGATCTCTGTGAGTTCTAGGCCAGCCTGGTCTACAGATCAAGTCCCAGGGCAGGCTCCAAAGCAACAAAGAGAAACCATGTCTTGAAAAATAAAACCAAACCCAATACAAAAACAAACAAAGAAAGAAAAACAAAAAATATAAGCACAAAATTTTTATTTGCATCATTTATTCAGCCTTTACTTCCTAAAACCATGTGCATTCTCTTTATATCTACAAGTTACTGGCATGAATATTAGAAAATGTGACACTGATGTAATGTTTTTATCTAAATTTACAGCCCATATGAATATGCTAATAGTTGTCTGAATTCTGCCTTTTCAGCTATATTTGTAAAATAATACTTTATAACTCATTAATGTTTTTATGTGGCATGTTGGTGTCATCTCTTGTTCATGTCTGTCAACACAGAGTATTACCCTCCTATTGCATTACATGGAGTCTGCATAGAATGAATGTACTGCAGAGCCAGAATAAACTGTTTTTCTGAACAAAAAAAATTAAGTGTTCCTAGGTTTGTGGATTAATATCTCGGTCTTCTATTCAATTCCATTAGTGAACATCTTTGTTTTTATACCAATACTAAGCTGTTTTCATTACTGTAGCTCTGTAATAGTGTTGGTTGTCATGGATGGAAATGCCACTGGAATTTGCTTTATTGTATCAAATTGTTTTGGCATTCCTGCCATTTTTTTCCATAATGTTGATTATTGTTCTTTCAAGGTCTGTAAAGAATTTTGTTGGAATTTTCATGGGTATTGCATTGAATCTATAGTTTGCCTTTGGTAGAATTGCCATTTTTACTATGTTGGTCCTACCAATACAAGATCATGGGAGATCCTTCCATTTTCTGGTATCCTCTTCAATTTCTTTCTTCAAAGCCTTAAAGTTCTTGTCAGATAGATCTTTCACTTCCTTAGTTAGTGTTACCCCAAGATACTTTATGCTATTTCTGGTTATCATGAAACACGATGTTTTTCTGATATGCTTCTCCACTGCTTTTTCCTTTTTGTATAGGAGGGCTAATGATTTTTTTGTGTTGTTATTGTATCCTGCCACATCACTGCAGGTATTTATCAACTGTAGAAGTTCTCTGGTAGAGTTTTTGGGGTCACTTACATACAATATCATATCATCTGCAAATAACAAAATTTGAATTCTTCATTTCCAATTCGAATCCTCTTGATCTCCTTATGTTGTCTTATTGCTATAACTTCAAGCACTATATTGAAGAGGTATGGAGAGAGTGAACAGCCTTGTCTTGTTCCTGATTTTAGTGGAATTTCTTTGAGTTTTTCTCCATTTAATTTGATGTTAGCTGTCACCTCTCTGTATATTGCTTTTATTATATTTAGATATGATGCTTGTATCCTTATTCTCTCCAAGACCTTCATCATAAAGGGGTGTTAAATATTGTCAAATGCTTTTTTGGCATCTAATGAAATGATCATATGTTTTTCTTTTCTTTCAGTTTATTTATATGATGGATTACATTGATAGATTTTCATATGTTGAACCATCCCTGCATCTCTGGGATGAAGCCTACTTGATCATAATGGATGATTTTTTTGATGTGTTCTTGGATTCGGTTTGCCAGTAGTTTATGGAGAATTTTTGCATTGATATTTGTAACATGGAGCATGGGCCATTCGTTCTGGCCACCCTGTTATTTTACACCTGAAGTAATCACACAGAAACTGTGTTAATTAAAACAATGCTTGGCCATTAGCTCTTGCCTCTTATTAGGTAACTCTCACATCTTGATTTAACCCATTTCTATTAATCTGTGTTAACCTGAGGTCATAGCTTACTGGGAAAGATTTAGCATGTCTGATTCTGGCATCTCCATGGTGGTTCTCTCCTGCCCTTCTTCACAGCATTCAGTTCTGTCTACTCCACCTATCTACATGTTGCCCTATCAAAAGGCCAAAGAAGTTTCTTTATTCAACCAATGAAAGCAACATATAGACAGAAGGACCCTCTACACCATTTCCCTTTTTTCTGCTTAAACAAAAAGGAAGGTTTTAACTTTATCATAATAAAATTACATATAACAAATCAATTATCAAGCAAGAATTACAGTTACAATATATATTTACTTTATTTTTTATTATAACTAAGGAACTATAACTATAAATTCTTCATCTCCATCAAATACTCCAGAAGGAGATATTACTTAAGTAAACAGGAATTGAATTATAAGCAGCTTCTAAAACTCTAGAAATGACAGAGACATCTTGCTTCCTGGACAGTCACCCAAAGATTTTCTGTACCATTGGGGTACCCATCTTCAGCCTACAGGCCCATAGGATCCAGCAGACATTTCCATGAAGCAGGAACTTTTTTTCCTCATTTATTTTATTTTATTGATTTTTTATTTTCTTTTTTATTTTCTTCTTATTTTATTTATTTATTTATTTATTTATTTGAAAAATTACCACCTCCTCCCCGTTTCCCATTTCCCTCCCCCTCCTCCCACAATCTCCCCCTCCCCCCACTCCCCTACCACTCTCCCCCTCCCCCCAGTCCATTCCCCCTCCCTCTCGAGAATGATGAGCAGTCCAGGTTCCCTGCCCTGCAGGAAGTCCAAGGTCCTCCCACTTCTATCCAGGACCAGGAAGGTGAGCATCCAAACAGCCTAGGCTCCCACACAGCCAGTTCATGTATTAGGATTGAAACCTAGTGCCATTGTCCTTGGCTTCTCATCAGCCTTCATTGTCCGCCACATTCAGGGAATCCGGTTTCATCCCATGCTTGTTCAGTCCCAGTCCCGCTGGCCTTGATGAGCTCCTAATAGATCAGATCCACTATCACAGTGGTTGGGTGCACCCCTCGTGGACCTGACTTCCTTCTCATGTTCTCCCTCCTTCTGCTCCTCATTTGGGTCTTAAGAGCTTAGTCCGGTGCTCCAATTTGGGTCTCTGTCTCTATCTCAATCCATCGCCAGATGAAGGTTCTAAGGTGATATGTAAGATATTTATTAGTATGGCTATAGGATAGGGTCATTTCAGATTTCCTCTGCTCAGTTGCTCAAGGTACTAGCTGGGGACATCTCCCTGGACACCTGCGAGCCCCTCTAGTGAAGCAGGAACATTTAAAGACAGTTCAGTCACTTTCTCCTGTGTCCTGCAGAATGTCTCACAGACTTTTTCATGAAACAGGAATCCTGAATGACCATCTCATCTTTAGGCAAGTTCAGTGGTCATCTCTCTGTGCGTACTGCATGTCCAGTGAAGCTGTCCAGGCAAGAGCAGTTTCTTGCCCAAATGTCTAACCAACTCCATAAGGAGCATCTTCAATGCACATATTCCTCAGGAAGTAGCTTGGTGCTGTCAGGAGTAGACGTGTGCCATATTCTGTAGTCTTTGGAAGATATGAAGAATGCCTATATAACTGAAATATATTTCTATATATCTAGAAAACCTAACTAACATGACTACAAGCTTGACTCTTATAGATGATTATCCATTAGCAATCTATATTTCCTAATTTTACATTACATTTTTAAATGAACTACACAATCACAACACCTTAATCAAGATTAAAAATATGCATATAACAAAATTGAACTTAAATTAGTATCAGTAAAACAAGATTCATATCAATGCAAATTATTCATATCTATGTCATATTCCCTTTAAATGTAAAAGAACATTTATAAACAATATTCGGGAATATGGGCAGTTTTTTCTCTCCAAACTGCTTTGTGCTTTATAGGGACACTGTTAATCAGTCTTTCATGGTGTATCCTATGTGCTAAGTTTATCACAGTCAGCGGTTGAGTGAAATAATTTTTTGAGAGCATTTATGGCAACCTTTCAGGTGGGCATGGTCTATCATACCATATTTGTCTAGAAGCAATCCACAGGGTCTCATCTTCTGTGATAACAAAAGAAGAACCTCTTTTCTAAAGAATCATATTCTTAGACCCAACTTTTGAAGTCAAGATACCTTCATAATATAGATGCTGGATAAGCTTAGCAGCACACACAATGAAATATCTCTCTGAAGTTAGCTCCTTTACAGTCAAAACTTTAAAGAAAACACAATATTACACAGAATCCAGACTCTCTGTGAATTTTCCATTTTTCCGTGTTTTTTTTTTACTCTTTTAAATACATCAATATTTGTACTGCCTATCTCTTTAAAGACTTTACAGTTTTTAAGCATTTACTTTATTTTATGACTCTGCATACTCTTTATATTTTTCTCTCCCAAGCCTACGTACATTTATTTAACAGTGTGACCCATTTAGAGGTCTTTTATGTCTGAATCTGTCCCATTGTGAATCTGTAATTCTTTACTTTACTTCCTAAAATTCAACAAAAATGACCACACAATATACTTAAGTTTATGGGATACAATGAAAGCGGTGTTAAGAGGAAATTTAGTAGCACTAAATGCCTACCTAAAGAAGGTGGAAAAATCCCACACTAGTGAGTTAACAGAACACTAGTAACTCTAGAACAAAATGAAACAAACTCACCCATGAGGTCTAGATGGCACAAAATAATCAAATTGACAGCTTAAATCCACAAAATAGAAACAAAGAAAACAGTACAAAGATTCAATGAGACAAAGAGTTGATTCTTCTGGAAAATCAACAAAATAGACAAACCTCTATCTAAAATAAAGCAAAGGCAGAGAAATAATATACAAATTAACAAAATCAGAAATAAAAAGGGGAATATAAAAAGGGGAATAAAAAGTCATGGAAAAAATGCAGAGAATCATCAGGTCATACTCTGAGAAACTGTACTCCACAAAAATTGTAAAACTTAAAAGAAATTGACAATTTTTGCATAAATATCCTTTACCAAAATTAAATCAAGACCAGATAAGCAAATTAAATAGACCTATAACCATTAATGAAATAGAAACAATCATCAAAAGTCTCCCAACAAAAAAATGGCCAGAAACAAATGGCTTTAGTGCAGAACTCCACAAGATTTTCAAAGAAACTAACATCAATACTCCTCAAGTTTCTCCACATAATAAAACCATAAGGGATATTGTCAAACTCTTTTGATTTTTCATTTTACAGAGTATTTTCATTAAAAGATTACTTTGAGTCTCAAAGAGATTTTGGATTTTTAAACCACTAATAATATTTAAAATTTAGAATTGGACTGGCTGCATTTTGCACTGTACCACAGCTATAATCCAATGGAATGCAGGGAATGAAATGTAGTGTTTTAAATGAGAATAATCCTTAATGGACTTATATTTTGGAAAGCTTGACCTCCAGTTGTTGGAACTGTTTAGAAAACATTAATAAATGTGGCTTTTGTTGAAGCAGGTGTGTCATTGGGAGAGGGTTATTACATTTCAAAGACCCATGTTATTCCCATATAGCTTTTTTTCTTTTTGTTTTTTTGAGACAGGGTTTCTCTGTAGTTTTGGAGCCTGCCTGAAACTAGATTTTGTAGACCAGGCTGGCCTGAAACTCAAAGAGATCTACCTGACTCTGCCTTCTAGGTACTGGAATTAAAGTCATGTAACAGCACTGCCCAGCTTCCCATGCAGCTTTTTATGCCTATTCCTTTTAGGTAAGAATACAAATTCTCAGATTCTAACTGAGGACCATGCTTACATGATTTGTGCCAACTTTCATACTCCTGTCATGATGGTCATGAGCTATAACATTTTTCAACTATAACAACCAAATAAATGTTTTTTTAATGAATTTGCTAGGTCATGGTGTTTTGTAACAGCAATAGAAAAATAACTAAGATAATAGGTGTTGTTGTTTAATGTGGGTTGCTTTCCTCCATTGTTTGATTGCACAGTTTTTTCTGGCACAGCAGAAGCTAGACTGTAGCTGGTCATCTTTGGTCCACCAACTCCGAAATTATGAAACCTTTGCCTTAGCTTAGCTTGGGCTAGTTCCCAACTATCTCTGATAACTTGTTAACTCATTTATATTAATCTTGCTTCTTCCACATAGCTTATTATGCTTTCTCCATACTGTACAACTGATGTCGCTATATATCTTGCTGATGAATCTTTGCTTTCCTGATTCTTCATCTACATTCCACTTTCTCCGCAAAAGTCCCACCCATCCTCTCGACACAGCTGTTAGCCATTATGCTCTTTATTAAACCAAACAGTGCCTTATCTGAACAAGAAGGACAGTGTGATCAAATACCCCTCAACACTAGATTACAGAAGGAGAATTTTAAGTTCGATACAAATCAAACAATCTGAGTTCTATGTTCCACCCGTGCAATGTCTTTAGTAATAGAAGCATACTTTCAACCAATAAAAGACAACAAAGGGCAGCAGCAGAAGTCTATATTATTTTGGGACTCAAGGAATTTGGTCTACATTGATCAATCATTCTAGAAGAAGTTTTCTTCTTCTTTTTATTTATTTTATTTTATTCTGTGATTCTTGTGGGGATTATTTTCACTTTCAGTTCAAACAACATAACTTCCTTTAAAAATGTTCCAATTTTGCCTGTCTGTGTTGGCATGCACCTTTGATCCCAGCACTTGGCAGACAGAGTAGGCAGGCAGGACTCTATAAGTTCGAGGCCAGCCTAGTCTACAGCATGATTTCCTGGCCATTCAAGGCTATCCACAAAGAAACCCAATATCAAAAACCCAAAAAATGAATGCTCTAATTTCATTTGCTTCCTTATAAACATGCATGTTCAGTGCATTTATATAGAGTTGTGTTATTATATGTTTTACATTTAATTTAACTTATATAGACAATAAGTTTCCTTGAAATTTTACAAACAAACCTTGGTATTATTTTTTCCTGTTTGTTCCTTTCCTTCTCCTTCTTTATTGACTTCACTTCCTGCATAGTTGGGCTCATGCATGTCCATCATATATCTTAACAGAATGTGCAAAAAATGTCCATTGTGACTTTCTTCCCCACAGCTGATTATACATCCAGAAGACTGTTCTTTAGAGAGAATCTTCCTATTGAAATTAGCTAAGCCTATCTCCTTGATTAAATTTCATACCATCATCCCTGCTTCCTTGCTTATCTTTAGTTAAAACCAACATCCTTACTTAGCTTTATGTAATAACACCACTTATCTTAAATTCTATGTAATAAACAAGCTGAGCTTCCAGAGTGTTGCAGCTTCTACATTTGACAGCTTAATCCATCTATTTTCAAGTTTCTGTCTGTCTTCCCCTCATCACAGTCAGGTGTAAGCCCCTGAGGCTGTACCAGGATGTGAATAACTGCATGCTATATTATTACTCCCTCCATTTATGCAATATGTGACACTAGAATGAATCATATCCTCATAACCCCAATATAAACTAAACTCTAAGGGACAAACTGGATAAAAAAAGACAAGTCCATTATCATAAAGATTATTATGCAGATTTGGGGGGAGCAACACTAACACTGAATGTCATAAAATTAGGAAGTTGAGTGTACTTCACTGAAAGATATTCAAACCATAGGTGATACAAATCAGCTTTAGGGTTTCCAATGACACATTGGTAGGCAGAGTCCTTATCCTATAATGAGAATAAAGGAAAATGAGCAGCTAACAGAAAACAGATCCTTTCTTAACATAACTCCCCTCATAAATTACAGAGAAGAGAGAATATTAGGAACTTTCAAAAATGAAATAGACTTCTGATCTTTCTATTACCAAAGCCAGGAAAGGCTTTATTCTTATTGCACTCTACTGACAGATAATAAAAAGTTTTTTTTTCTTTTTTCATTATTATATGTGTAAGATAGCACTATTCATTCACTTCCTTACAAAAGTTAGTTTAGGACTTAATATATATTCACTGAGTTAAAATAAGTTGTATATCCCCAAAATGCATCAATAAAATTATTGAATGAAGTATTTTATTCAATGTTCATATGAAACTGTTAGTTTTTATTTTAGTACATGTCTAACTAATGGATATTTTTATAAACATATTTAAGAATTTTTATTCCCTTCATTCTCAAAAATGATTTACCAGTCTTTTTATATAGCATATTGTCACTGACACATAATTTTTACTTTTTTCAATCATTATATAATTGCATATTGCTTATATTTCTATAATATCTCCATTTTCAGACTGTTAAGTAATATGTGTGTGCCTGTGTTTATGTGTGTGGTGTGTGTGTGTGTATGTGTGTGTTAAGGTCCATTTAGGTCCATTTAATAGTTTAACTGAAATGACAATAGCATGATATCCATTGGAAAAAGAGGAAACAGGCCACTGAATGACGGAGGAGGAGTTGTAAAGAAGATCTTAACAGTAAAAAAGAAAATCTCAAAGCCTTAAATGCATAAAATGCTGTTCAATTTCATTGAAATCAAAAGTTCCCTGCTATCAATATGGATTAGAGTAAAAAAAATAAAATTATGTTTAAAGATGTGGAAAGAAGTAAATAGGAATAAAATTCTGTCAGTCTCTGGCTTTTTCTAAAAAGACTGCATACATTCCTGTTAAAATAAACATTTGTCTTTTACTTGCAAACTTTACAAAACAGCAACATGATAAGTTAAATAGAAATCATAGGCAAATACCATGGGTGGTGGCCAGTGTGCTATAGAGGTCATAGCATTTAAAACATCACTCTAATTTAGGGTAATGAACAGGTTTCTGCTGTTAGCCCACCTGCACTTCACTTGAATTTCTAGATAAGCATAATTATGAGGCACTCAGGTGGTGTTTTCAAAAAATAAAGAGCTTCATAGCACTGTGTCTGACCTGAAAAAGTTAATGAGGATAATAGTCTTTTAACCTTTTTCATTCTCGTCATTCTCTAGGGAAAAAAAATCATGAGTGAGAGTAAAAAATAGCCAGCCTTAGAAAACAAAGAAATACAGCTAATTGCCAGATTCCACAGTCTGCTTTACATTTTGAAAGATAATATAAGTACACAAAATAATCACTAAAAGTGAACTTTGAATTTAAAGAATATGAATATTTTACCACATACGAAACTTAATCAAGGAAGGGATATTAAAACCACAGATAAACAAAGTTAATAATAGCAACCACAAAATGTGGGAAAATAAGGTTCAATAATATTTAGCAGGAAAGCTATATGAACTTGAGGCAGCATCACTGAATATCTCAGAATCACTTGGTATCCTATGCTGGAGTCAAACTTATGGAACACTCCCTGCCACTTGTGGGTATTGCACATATTCAGATAAGAACAAAAGTGAGGCGATAAAGACAAAAGAGTAAATGTTTTCAAAGTGAGGTATGAATAGTGATGTGCAGTTCTTTTACCTCTTTTACTTTTGAGACCCTTAATCTATTTGGAGCTGTTTGGTACAGAATATGACTTGAGTGTCTAGTTTTAGTTTTCCTCTTAGCTGAAGAATCTTTCCTTTCTTCAGTGTGCATTTTTCTCTCTTTTATGACTCAAATAAAAATGATTTGTAAAGCTGAAAGCAGCCTCTAAAATAAGTATACCTCTGACTGAAAATTCTTGTGCTTTTTTATAATTCTTATAATTATAGCCAGCCAATATCTTATTTTGACAAATTCAATATTCTTTTTAAAGATGTTTAAGTAAAATTAGAGAAATATTCTTTAGTTTAGAAAGAAATTAAGGTTTTGAATTTGTTTGTGACAATTTCACATAAGCACAAAGCATACAGCTTGTCTTCTACACTTGAGGTGGTTCCATTCCACTACTACTGCTCTAATTGGTGGTCATTATATGATACCGGCCTCTACAAATCACTGGCATCTTCAGCTAAAATTGGGCTACACTTTCATCAATAGCCACTCACAGGATTTCCTCATAGTGCCAAGCCTCAACTTCTTCTCATGACCCATTCAGTCTTGGACCTTAAACTGCAACTGAGGCTGCACCATCACCAATGATCTTTCTTGTCCTCTTAAGTGCCAAGCCTAAGCTTCTCTCCATGACTCTTTCATGCCTTCAAAACCAGTACCACTTGCATACTACCAAGTCTGAAGGCAAACATGAGGAATAACCATGACTACTTCTGGAACAGAGCTTCTCTATGCTCTCAGGAAATACTTCCCAGAAGATTTCTCTCCAGTGGTGCTTAATCATCACTAATTTCTTAGCTCCATTCAACATACATCAAGTTTCATAGCTAAGCAAAGTTTTGCTTTGGTAGTTATAGTATCTTGTTAAACACAGCTGATTCTTCATACCCAGCTATGTAGAACCACAGGATTTTAACTGCTTTCTGCTATTCTTACCCCTAAAGCTGGAAACACATGGACAAAGTTTCCACATTCTGCTACTTGCTGTGGCTGGAACATGGCCTTCTTTTTTCTTTTAATTACAACTTCACCAGCTTTCTGTCTTTCACTGCCTAAGCTTGACTATCCTAAAACTTGCTCCGTAAACCAGGCTGGGCCACAGAGATATACCTGATTCTGCCTTTGGAGTGCTAAAATTAAAGGTGTGTACCACCACCATCCTTTTATTCTATTTCTTAATCATTTTATCTCTTTGAACAGAGGATTTAGCTTCATTCTACTTTCTACTGCCCATTTCTCCTCAAACGTTTTTCCTTGCTCAGCTTTCTAATTTCATTATATATCTTCATTAGAGCTACCACAAACATCCTCATGACAGAATCAACACCAGACTATTTTGAGATTTCTTCTGCTAATGAAATTAATCCCAAATTCTTTATTTTAGATTCAGGCAGGATCTTTGGACAACAGCAAAAACCAACCACTTTCTTCACCAAAATATCACAAGAATTATTTCTATGAAACAAACTAAAGTTTGTCTCTGAAATCTTTTGAGGAATCCCCCAAAGATCATCAAATCACACTAAGAATTACTCTATTTTATTCTCCCACAATGATGGCCCATTAATCACAACAATTCATTCAATTGCTCTTCTAATACATAGTCCAATTCACAGTAACAAAGTTTACTTTATTCCAAAGAAAAACATGGTCAGGCCTATCACAGCATTCCCCCAGTTCTTGGTACCAGAAACTTGTTTCTTAGTACTAACTATTACTGTGAGAAGAAACCATGACCACAGGAATTTTGCTTGAAGTTTCAGAGGTTCAGTCGCTTATCATCATGGCAGGGAGCATGGCAGCATATGCACAGAGCTGGTGCTGGGAGTGGGTCCTGGTGCAGGCAACAGGAAGTCAACTGACTGTCTGACTGAGTGTAGCTTGAGAAAAGAGACCTCAAATCCACCCCTACAGTGACACACTTCCTCAAACAAGATCACACCTCCTAAAATGCCACTCCCTTTGGAGGTCATTCTCTTTCAAACTACAATAAGGAGTAAGCGGGGAAATTGTATAAGCCACAGATACACAGACAATCAGCATGACATAATTCCAGAACTGACAGATTTTTGCCAGACCAAATGCAAAGCTTTTTGTTGTTGTTGTTGTTGACAATGTTATTCTACATCATAATTTGGTTGAAACAAAATCAAAACAGAAAAATAAGTTTAGGCAATAACTATTGAAGATAGAGTCATTTTACTGCCTGTGTTTGAAAGCAAAATGATTATCTATGTAGATATACCAAAATAACTTACATAAAAATATAATAAACTTGATAATTTTCTGGGTATCATAAAATTAACATTCCAAGGTCAGGTACATTTTATAAAATATAAACAACTAGAATTCATCCTTTAAAAACTAGAATCAACTAGAAAACTTCCAAAATTTAATTATAATAAATTATATTCAGCAGTTCTATGTAGGAAATAATAAAACTCTATTGATCTTGTAAAGAGCAATTAGATAGAGACTAATACTATCCCTATCCTAAGTAAGAAGCAATGTTAAAATAATGACAATTTTCTGATCAGTTAATCCATAGATTTAATGTGACTCTTTCAAAGTTTGAACAGCACTTTATATAGGTAATAACTACCTATAAAATGTTATGGACAATTAAACTCAAAGATTAGTCAAGACATTTCTGAGAAAGACAACAGACTTGCACAATTCACTTTTGAAAGGAATTATTAGGCTGTAAGAACTAAGGGTAAGTAATGTGGGAGTGTCATATATCAATCTGTTGATTTCATTGGTTAATTAATAAAGAAACTGCTTGGAATGATAGGTTAGAACATAGGTGTGTGGAGTAAACAGAACAGAATGCTGAGAAGAAGTGAAGTTAGGCAGACACCATGCCTCCCCTCTCCAGGGCAGACATGATGAAGCAAGCCGCCAGGTCAGACATGCTGAATCTTTCCCGGTAAGACTGGTGCTACACAGATTACTAAATATGGGTTAGACAAGATGTGAGAATTAGCCATTAAGAGGCTAGAACTAATGGGCCAAGCAGTGTTTATAAGAATACAGTTTCCGTGTTATTATTTCAGGGCATAAGCTAGCCGGGTGACCGGGAGCTGGGTGGCAGGAAGCAACTCGCAGCTCCCTCTACAGATAAGATCCCTGGAAGAAATCTGAGCCAGCAAAGTGCCAGAGCAAGCCCAAGCCAGTGACCTCCATGGATCCAGGCCTGAATAAGCAAATTCCACAGGAGCAGGCCTCAGCCTGTGACTTTCTTGGAACCAGGATCAGACCAGGAACTCATGGGGAACAGGCCCAAGCCAACAAATTCTGCTTTAGCAGGCCCAAACCAGTCACCTGTGCAGGAGCAGTCCTGAGTGGTGGATGTTTGCAGGACTAGATACAAGCAGCAACTTTTGTGAGAGCAGGCCCAAGCCAGCAACAACTGTAGGAACAGATATTATGAGTGACTTCCAAGGGAACTGACCTGAGTCAACAACCTCTGTTGGACCAGGCCGGAGCCAGTGACCTCTGAAGGAGCATGACCAAGAGAGCAAACTGTGGAAGCAGGCATGAGCCAATGGCCTCCTCAGAACCAGCTCTAGGCCTGAAAACTTTATGGGAGCAGGTTTGAGCCAGAGTCATCTGGGATTTCAGAGTAACCTCCAGGAGTACCAAGCAACCTCTGGGAGTTCGAAGAACCCCTGGGAATGCCAAGTGACTTCTGGGATGACAGAAACCATGGACCCAACTCCACCACATAGAACAACTATTGGAGCCTTGGAGCCACTGGCATCTAAAAGAATGAATACCAGGGACACAACCCCAACTGCACCAATCAGATGAACAGATGGGTAGATGAGGTAAGCACCCACTCAACACCACAAAGGGCAATGTAGCACCAACAGAAACTAGTGATTATAAAACAGCAAGACTTGAACAGTCAAATACAGATGTAACAGAAGAATATGACCTAAAAATAACTTTAGGAGAATATTTGAGATACTTATAGAAGAAATGAAAATTTTTCTCACAGAAATGGAGGAACAGACAAACAAAAAATTGGAAGAAATTTAAAAAAAAAACTGAAATAAAACCAAGGAAAAAGCAGTCAAACAAGTAAAAGAAATGATTCAATACTTGAAAACTAAAATAGAGACACTAAAGAAAACACAAACCGAAGGAATTCTGGAAACAGAAAATATGAGAAAACTATTAGGAACCACAAATATAAGTACTAATTGCAGAATTAAAGAGATGGAAAAGAGAATCTCAAGCACTGACAATATGATAGGAAAAATTATCATTCAAAGTAAACATTAAATCTAACGAAAGCTTAATACAAAATATCTAGGAAATATGGGACACCAAAAGAAGACCAAACCTAAGAATAATAGGGATAAAAGAAGGAATAGAAGTCTAACACAAAAGCACAGAAAATATATTCAACAAAATTGTCAGGGACTAAAGGTCCCACCATAGATACTATCTTTCCCTCTCTGGACTGATACGGAGGCATGAGAAATAACCAGACACAGCTTACACCATCATCATGAAAGGGCATCTCAGGCTTCTCTCTATCCTGAAGATCTACCCATGTTTATTATACAAAACACAAAACATCTCTTATCCCCCCAGGTAACCCAAGGTGGATACCTCATTAATAATTCTCTCTGGGGGACGCAGGGCTAGGAAAACGCTTGCAACTTACTCATCAGCTTCAGAAAACACCTCTCCTAAGGCAATCTGCATTTTTAACAAAAGAGAAAGGAGCAGCACATCCTGGCTATTGTTGAGGCAGTGACAGCTTGTCTGCAGGGCTATGTGACCACCTCAGATGTGACTTATGGCTTCAGAGCCTGGCTCCCACACCATATAGAAATATGGGCCTACACAAAATCATAGAAGAAAACATTCCCAAACTAAGAAAGATAATCATATGAAGGTATAAGTAGTTACAGAACACCAAATAGACTGGAACAAATATAAACTTCCCTCACCACATAATAATTCACTAACAATGCAGGATAAATAAAGAATATTAAGAATTGTAAATAAAAAAGGCCAAGTAAAATATAAAGGCAGACCTATCAGAATTTCACCTGAATTCTCAATGGAAACAATAAAAGACAGAAATCCTTGACAAGCAGTATGCAGATATTAAGAGACCACAGATACCAGACCAGAATACTATACCAAGCAAAGCTCTCAATTACCATAGATGAACAAAAAAAATCATGACTGAATCAGATTTACCAATACAAAGCCAAAAACCCAGTACCACACAAAGTACTATAAAAAAAATCTCCAAACCAAGGAAGTTAGCTATATTCATGAAAACACAGACAGTAGATGATCTCACAGCAGAAAATCCCAAAGATGTTATTAACACAGACAATAACATTACCAACAATGAAAACTGAAATAGCAGGAGCTGGCAATAACTGGTCATTAATATCCCTTAACAGAAATGAACTCAACTCACCTATAAAATGACATAGGCTATCAGATTGGATATGAAAACAAAATCAGTCCTTCTCCTGCATACAGGAAAAACACTTCAACCTCAAAGACAGAAATCATCTCAGAGTAAAGGTCTGGGAAACAAATTTCCAATCAAATGGATTAAAGAATCAAGTTGGTATAGCTATTTTATTATTTAACAAAATAGAAATCAATCAAAAGGGACAAAGAAGGGCATTTCTTATTTTCACAGGAAAACCCATAAAGAGGAAATCTCAAAATTGAACATCTATGGCCCAAATGCAAAGGCACCCTCATATGTGAAAGAAACACGATGAAAGCTTAAATCACCCACACACTAATAATGGGAGATTTCAACATCCCCTCTCACCACTGTACATGTCTGAGAGACAGAAACTTATTAGAAAAATAAGGGAATAAGGGAACTAACAGATATTATGACCCAAATGGACTTAACAAACATCTATAGAAAAACAAAAGCCCAGGATCAGATTGTTTCAGTACAGAATTCTACAATATTTTCAAAGAAGAACTAATATTAATAATCCTCAAATTGTTACACATAATAGAAACAGAAAGAACATTGTCAAATACTATTTTGAGGCTACAATTGCCCTGACACCGAAACCACAAAAAGACATTACTAAGAAAGAGAACAATCTAACTCATGAACATCATGAACATCAATGCAAAATATTCAATAAAATACTGGCAAACCGAATCTCAGAATATATCAGAAAAATCATCCACCATGAACTCTAGGCTTCATTCCAAATATGCAGTGATGGTTCAACATATGAAAATCTGTCAATGTAATCCACCATAAAAACAAACTGAAAAAAAAAACACATTATCATCTCTTTAGATGCTGATAGGGACTTTGATAAAATATAAAATCCCTTCTTGAAAAAGGTCTTGGAAAGAACAGAGATATAATGAACATATCTTAACACAATAAAGGCCATATACAGCAAATCTGTGCCCAACATCAAACCAAATAGAGAGAAACTCAAAATGATTTCACTGAAATCAGGAACAAGACATGGTGGTCCACTCTCTCCATATCTATTTAATATATACGTGAGGTTCTAGCTACAGCAATAAGATAACAAAATAAGATCAAGGGGATAAAAATTGAAAAAGAAGTCAAACATTCACTATTTGTGAATGATATGATAGTTTATATAAGCGATCCCAGAAATTTTATCAAGGTACTTCTGAAACTCATAAAAACCTTTAGCAATTTTGCAGGATGCAAGATTAACAAAAAGAAAAAGAAAAACCCTTAGTAGCCCTCCTTTATACAGATGATAAATGGTTTGAAAAAGAAATCAGAAATTCATTACCCTTTACAATAAACACAAATAACATAAAATATCTTGGAGCAACTCTAACCAAATGAAAGTCCTGTATGACAAGAACTTTAAATCTTTGAAGAAATAAATGAAGAAGACACCAGAAAATGGAAAAAAATCTCCCATCCTCTTGGGTAGGTAGAATTGCCTTAGTAAAAATGGCAACTTTAGCAAAAGAAATTTACAGATTCAATGCAATGCCCATCAAACTCTCAACAAATTTCTTCACAGATCTCAAAAGAGCAGTACTCAACATCTTATGGAAAAGTAAAAAACCCAGGATAGGTAAAAATAATCCAGTACAATAAAGGACCTTATTATAGCAATATAATCCCTGACTTGAAACTCTACTTACAAAGTTACAGTACTGAAAAATAGCCTGGTACTGGCATAAAAACTGACAGTAGGACCAATGGAACTGATTCAAAGACATTGATATCAATGCACATACATATGAACACCTGATTTTTTACAAAGAAGCAAAAAAATATAAAATAGCAAAAAGAAAGCATATTCAACAAATGGTGCTGGCATAATTGATATCAACATGTAGAAAAATAAGAAATAGACCTATATGTATTGTCATGCACAAAATTCAAGTCCAAATGAATCAAAGAACTCAGAATAAAAGCAATGACACTGCACCTCAAAAAGAAAAAAATGAAAGTACAATTGAACACATTGGCATAGGAGACAACTTCCTAAATGTAGCCCCGGTACCAAAGACACTGAGAGCAACAACTAATAAATGGGACCTCTTGAAACTGTGAAGCTTCTGTAAAGCAAAGGACATAGTCAACAACACAAAAAGGCAGCCTACAGAGTGGGAGAATATCTTCACCAACCCCACATTGGACAGACAACTGATCTCCAAAATATACAAAGAAATCAAGAAACTTGACATCAAATAGGAAATAATCTAATAAAAAATGTGATACAAACCTAAAAAAGAATTCTCAACAAAGAAATGTAAAATGGCTGAAAGACAATTAAGTAAATGCTCAGCATCCATAACCATCTGAGAAATGCAAATCAAAACCACTCTGAGATTCTATTTTATACCTGTAAGAATAGCCAAGATTAAAAAGAAACTGATAACAGCTTATGATAGAGATGATGTGGGGTAAAGGGAAAACTACTCCTCTACTGGTAGGAGTCCAAAGAAGTACAGCCTCTTTACAAATCAGTATGGTGATTTCTCAGAAAATTAAAAAAAAAACTTACCTTCAATTCAAGACCCTTCAATATGGCTTTTGGGTATATCCCCAAAGGATGCTCAATCATACCACAAGGACATGTGCTCACATGTGATAATTGACTTTCTTGGTATGTGTTATCTCACTCAAAATGATGTTTTCTAGCTCTATCAATTTGCCGGAAAATTTCAAGAAGTCAATATTTTTTTCTGTTTGTTAGTACTCCATTGGGTAAATGAACCACATTTTCCTTATCCATTCTTCAGTCGAGGGGCATTTAGCTTCTTTCCAGGTTCTGGCTATGACAAGCAATGCTGCTATGAACATAGTTGAGGACATGTCCATGTGGAATGATTGAGCATCCTTTGGATATATACCCAAAAGTGGTATTATTGGGTCTTGAGGTAGAGTGTTTCCTAATTTTCCGAGAAATCACTACACTGACATCCAAAGAGGCTGTATTAGTCTGCATTCTCACCAGAAATGTAGGACTGTTCTCTTTACTGCACAACCTCTCCAGCATAAATTGTCATCAGTGTTTTTGAGCTTGGCCATTCTTACAGGTGTAAGATGGAATCTCAGAGTTGTTTTGATTTGCATTTCTCTGATGACTAAGGATGTTAAACATTTCCTTAAGCGTTTCAGCCATTTTAGATTCCTCTGTTGAGAGTTCTCTGTTTAGGTCTGTACTCCATTTTTTATTGGATTATTTGTCCCTTTGATGTTGAATTTTTTGAGTTCTTTGTATATTTTGGTGATCAGACCTCTGTCTGATATGGAGGTGGTGAAGATCTTTTCCCATTCTGTAGGCTGTCATTTTGTCTTGTCCTTTGCTTTACAGAATCTTTTCGGTTTCAGGATGTCCCATTTATTAACTGTTTCTCTCAGTGTCTGTGCTACTGGGGTTATATTTACAAGTGATCCCCTCTTCCAATGAATTTAAGTGTACTTTCCACTTTCTCTTTTATAAGGTTCAGTGTGGGTGGCTTTATGTTGAGGTATTTGATCAATTTGGACTTGAATTTTGTGCATGGTGATAGATAAGGGTATATTTTCAATCTTCTACATTTTGATATCCAATTTTCCCAGCACCATTTGTAAAACATCACCATTCACAAAAGTAACAATAACATAAAATATCTCAGAGTAACTCTAACCAAACAAAAGAAAGTCCTGTATGGCAAGAACTTTAAATCATTGAAGAAATAAATTGAAGACGACACCAGAAAGTGGAAAGATCTCCCATATTCTTGGGAAGGTAGAATTAACATAGTAAAAATGGCAGTCTTATAAACAAGTATACAGATTCAATACAATGCCCAGAAAATCCCAGAAAATTTTTCAGAGACCTAAAATGAACAGTACTCAACTTCATATGAAAAAGCAAAAATCCCAGGATAGCCAAAACAATCCTGTATAAAAATGGAACTTTTGGAGGCATGACAATCCCTGAATTCAAGCTTTACTACAGAGGTATAGTACTGAAAACAGACTGGTATTGAAATACAAGCAGACAGGAGGACCAATGGAGCTAAATCAAAGACCTGGCTATTAATCCATACACCTTCAAACACCGGATTTTTGACAAAGAAGCAAATAAATATCAAAGGGAAAAAAGAAAGCATACTTAACAAGTGGTGCTGGAGAATGTACTTTTTCTGAAATATATTATTGCATCTGTATTAGACTTCAAGTGATCAGGGACAAAATCACAAGCAAGAGTTCTTTTCATATCAAAATATATATAATTTATAAATAATACCATTCATAATTTTCACTTCCTCCACTCTTCCCATTTCCCTCCTGCCCCCCCCCCCGATTCCCCCTCCTCTCTTCCCCTCCATCCTAAGAGAAGACAGGGTACCCTGCCCTGTGGGAAGTCCAAGGCCCTCCACCCTACATCCAGACCTAGGAAGGTGTGCATCCAAACAGACTAGGATCCCAAACAGCCATTACATGCAGTAGAATCAAATCCCAGTGCCATTACCATTGGCTTCTCAGTCAGTGCCCATTGTCAGCCACATTCAGAGAGTCCAGTTTGATCACATGCTCATTCAGTCCCATTTCAGCTGGCTTGGTGAGCTCCCATTAGATCAGTCACACTGTCTCAGTGGGTGGATGAACCTCTCGTGGCCCTAACTTCGTTGCTCATCTTTTCCCTCCTTCAGCTTTTCATCTGGACCTTGGGAGCTCAGTCCAGTTCTCCAGTGTGGGTCTCTGTCTCTATCTCCATCCATTGCCAGATGAAGGTTCTATGGTGATATTCAAGATATTCATCAGTATGGTTATGGGACAAGGCCAGTTCAGGCACCCACTCATCTACTGCCCAAGGACCTAGCTGGAGACATCTCCTTGGAGCAAGTACATAGGATTGGTCACAGTCTAGAAACATTACAAATTGTTATTTGTTTTAATCTAGAATTTGAGGATTTTTTTATTTATTCAATGCAATGTATGATTTTTTGATCCACCAGTCTTTTATAAGATTTCTAAAAATTTACTGAAATTTTCAAAAGATATACACAAGAGCCAATTAATAATGTGTTCAGAAGAAGAAATCACTAAGGTAAAGGACAGTATATGCAGCCACCCCGAGTCTGAAAAACACATTTTTTTAATTGAAAAAAAAATCCCTGCTTCCTCCCAGACTCCCATTTCCCTCCCCCTTTTCCCGTCCTTCTCCCCCTCCCACCACTCCTCTCCCCCTCCCTCTCCAGTCCGAAGAGCAGTCAGGGTTCCCTGCCCTGTGGAAAGTCCAGGGTCTTCTCCCCTCCATCCAGGTCTAGGAAGGTGAACATACAAACTGGCTAGAATGGATGAAGAAAGTGTGGAATATATACACATTAGAGTACTACTCTGCCTTAAAAAAAACAATGTCTTCTTGAATTTTGCATGTAAATGGATGGAAATAGAAAACACTATCCTGAGTGAGGTAACCCAGACCCAAAAAGAGGATCATGGGATGTACTCACTCATAATTGGTTTCTAGCCATAAATATAGGTCACTAAGTCTATAATTTGTGATCCTAAAGAAGCTAAATAAGAAGGTGAACCCAAAGAAAAAAATATAGTTATTACCCCTGCTATGGGAAATAGACAAGATTGCTGGGCAAAAAATTGGGACCTTGGGGGTGGGGTGGGATGGGGGTAAGGGGAGATGGGGAGAGAAAAGTGAGAAGGGGAGGATGAGGGAAACTTGGGGAAACAGGATGATTGGGATAAAGGAAGGTTGGATAGGGGAGCATGGAAGCACAATTTTTAGTTAAGGGAGTCACCTTAGGGTTGGCAAGAGACTTGAACCTAGAGTGGCTCCCAGGAGCCCAAGGCGAGGTCCCCAGTTAGTTCCTTGGGCAGCTGAGGATAGGGAACCTGAAATGACCCTACCCTATAGCCATACTGATGAATATCTTGCATATCACCATAGAACCTTCATCTAGCGAGGGATGGAGATAGAGACAGAGACCCACACTGGATGATTTTTTTTTATTAAAGATTTCTGTCTCTTCCCCACCTCTGCCTCCCCTTTCCCTTCCCCTCCCCCAATCAAGTCCCCCTTCCCTCGTAAGCCCAAAGAGCAGTCAGGGTTGCCTGCCCTGTGGTAAGATTTTTTGATGTGTTCTTGGATTCAGTTTCTCAGCATTTTACTGAGAATTTTTGCATCAATGTTAATGAGTGAGATTGGTCTGTAATTTTATTTCTTGTTTTGTCATTTGTGCAGTTTTGGTATTGGAGTTACTGTAGCTACATAAAAAAAGAATTTAGCAATGACTCTTCTGATTCTATTATGTGAAACACATTAAGGAGTATAGATATTTGCTCTTCTTGGAAGTTCTGGCAGAATTCTGCATGAAAACCATCTGGTCCTGGGAATTTTAGTTGGGAGATTTTTTATGACAACTTCTATCCTTGTGATTTAGGTGTATTTAAATTGTTCATCTGGTCTTTATTTAATTTTGGTCTATTATATTTATCTAAAAACAAGTCCATTTATTTTACATTTTCCAACTTTGTGGCATACAGGCTTTTGTAGTAAGACCTAATGATTCTCTTTATTTCCTTAGTGTCTGTTATGTCCCCCTTTTCATTTCTGATCTTGTTAATTTGCACATTCTCTCTCTGCCTTTTGATTAGTGTGGATAGGGGTTTGTCAATCTTGTTGATTTTCTCAAAGAACCATCTCTTTGTTTTATTGATTCTTTGGATTGTTTTCTGTGTTTCTATTTTATTGATTTCAGCCCTCAGTTTGATTATTTCCAGTCTTCTACTCCTCCTGGGTAAGTCTGCTTCTTTTTTTTTCTAGAGCTTTCAGGTGTACTGCTAAGTCTCTAGAGTGAGATTTCTCCACTTTCTTTAAGTGGGCACTTAGTGCTATTAACTTTCCTCCTAGCACTGATTTCATAGTGTCTGAAAAGTTTTGGTATATTGTGTCTTTATTTTTGTTGAATTTAAGGAAGACTTTAATTTCTTTCTTTATTTCTTCCTTTACCCAGGGGTGGTTCAGTAGTTGACTGTTCAGTTTGTACGCTTTCTGGAGATGGAATTGTTGTTAAATTCTAATTTTATTCCATGGTGATCCAATAAGACACTGGAGATTACTACAATTTTTTTTTAATCTGAGGATGTTTGCTTTGTTACTGAGTATGTGATCAATTTTCGAGAAGGTCCCATGAGATGCTGAGAAGAAGATACATTCTTTCCTGTTTGGGTGGAATGTTTTATAGATGTCTGTTAAGTCCATTTGATTCATGTTAATTCTCTTATTTCTCTGTTAAGTTTCTGTCTGGTTGACCTGTCCATTGGTGAGAGAGGAGTGTTGAAGTCTCCTACTATTAGTGTGTGGGGTTTGATGTGTGGTTTGAGTTCTAGTAAGGTTTCTTTTACATATGTGCTTGGTATTATATTAGGGGTATAGATATTTAGTAATGAGACTTCATCTTGATGAAGTGTTTCTGTTATGAGTATAAAGGTAACTCCTCCATCTCTTCTTAATGATTTTAGTTTGAAATATTTTTGTTAGATATTAGGATAGCCACACCTGCTTGTTTCTTAGATCCATTTGATTGGAAAACTTTTTCCCAACCCTTTACTCTGAGGTAGTGTCTGTCTTTGAGGTTGAGGTATGTCTCTTGTAAACAGCAGAATGTTGTATCCTGTTTTTGTATCCATTCTCTTAACCCATGCCTTTTGATAGGTGAATTGAGTCCATTGATATTAAGTGATATTAATGACCAGTGGTTGTTAACTCCGGTTATTTTCTTTTTGGTGGTAGTGTTTGTGTGTTTCCCTTCTTTTGAGTTGTACTGGTGGAGGGTTGGCAGATATCTGTGTTATTGTTTGTGTCGTTGGCTTCCTTGAGTTGTGGTTTTCCTTCTAGTACTTTCTGTAAGGCTGGGTTTGTGGCTACATATTGTTAAATCTGTTTTTGTCCTGGAATGTTTTGTTTTCTCTATCAATGGTGAAAGAGAGCTTTGCTTATATAGTAGTCTGGGCTTGCTTCCATGATCTCTTAGTTTCTTCAGCACATTATCCAAGACCTTTTGGCTTTCATGGTTTCCATAGGGAAGTCAGATGTAATTCTGATAGGTTTACCATTATTTGTTACTTGACCTTTTCCTTTGCAGCTCTTAATATCCTTTCATTATTCTGTATGTTTTGTGTTTTGATTATTATATGTTGAAAGTATTTTTTTTGTTCCAGTCTATTAGGTGTTCTGTAAGCTTCTTGTACCTTCATAGGAATATCCTTCTTTAGGTTGGGAAAATTTTCTTCTATAATTTTGTTGAATACATTTTCTGGGCCTTTGAGCTGTAATTCTTCTTTTTCTACCCTTATTTTGTTTAGATTTGGTCTTTTCATGGTGTCCCAGATTTCCTGGATGTTTTGTGTTAAGAATTTCTTGGATTTGCTGCTTTCTTTGATAAATGAGTTTATTTCCTCTATAGTATCTTCAGCGCCTTAGATTCTTTCTTCTATCTCTTGCATTCAGTTGGTTATACTTGTCTCTGTAGTTCCTGTTCTTTTACACAGGTTTTCTATATCCAGCCATACCTCTGTTTGTGTATTTTTTTATTATGCACATTTTGGTCTTCAAGTCCTGAACTTTTTCCTTTACCTGTCTGATTGCTTTTTCTTGGTGTTCTTGGGTATCTATGAGGGGTTTATTCATTTTTTCTTAATTTTTGTTTGTCTTCTCTTCCATTTCTTTAAGGGAGTTTTTCACTTCCTATTTAAGATTCTCCATCATTTTCATAAGGTTATGCTTAAAGTCAATTTCTTCTACTTCTTCTGGTTTAGGGTGTTCAAGTCTTCCTGTTGCATGTTCACTGGATTTTGGTGTTATCAGGTTGCTTTTCAGGTTGTTGGAGGAATTCTTGAATTGGTACCTGGCCATATCTTCCTTCAGGTGAGGCCAGAAGAGTCTTGGCATCTTGGTAAAATCTTTACTGTGGCTGACTGTGTACTTGGGGGATTTTCATGGTTTGCCCTCTCTTAGGTTTCCTCAGCACTGGATCTGGCTCTCAGATCCCCTTTGCCTTGAAGCAGGCTGTGCTGGTGGATCTAAGGACCCCACAGATGAAAAGGGGTGCTTGGGGGCAAGATGGGATGGGGTAAAGAAAGCCAGTAGCCATAAATATGACCCACTGGATGGTCACACAAGTTTAGGTAATTGAAGGGGTCCTGGATTACGTGCCCAGGACCCTCCAGCCAGGTGGCCACTCACTCACCACGCCAGATCTCCTCAGTACAAGAGTATGGCCTCTTCCTGGGCTCCAAGGACATCACAGACAAAAGGGCAGGATTGGGGGCAAGTTGGTATGGTACAAAGAAGCCTCAGTGGCAGGACCACTCTCCACTGACTCCCCAGACCCTCAGCCCTGAAGCATGCTGAATTGGGTGATCCAAGGACCCCATAGCTTAAAAGGAGTGCTTGGGGGCAAGATGGGATGGGGTATAGAAAGAAAGCCAGTAGCTGAGAACATGCCCCGCTTGATGCCTAGAAAATTTAGGGAATTGTAGGTGTCTGGACTCCGTTCCCTGTGACTGGCCAGCCGGTGGCCTTTCATTCACCACCTTGGATCTCCTCAGTCTCATCTATGTTTTTTTAGAGAGGATGTTTCACTGTGCTCCTGGAGCCAACCAATGAAGCTAGATTTTCTTCCCATGGAGTTCCAAGGATTCCCTATCTCTTCCTCACCAGAAATGGGTTTACATATCCAGAAATTTTATATTGGTTTTTGAAAATAAGTTCATGTTTTCATGCTTGCAAGTTGTCTTCGGGTTTCTATTGCTGTAAAGAAACACCATAACAATGGCAACTCTTCTAAAGGAAATATATAATTCAGGTGGTGACATAATTTCAGAAGTATAGTCCATTATAATCATGGGACATGACAACATACAGATAGAAATGGTGCTTCAAAAGTAGCTGAAATGATTTATATCATGATATGTGAACAACAAGAAGTGAACTGAGACACTGAGCATAGCAAACCTCAAAGCCCACCTCCACCATAACCTACTTTATCCAACAAGGCACACCCTGTCCAACAACATCTCACGTCCTAATAAAACCACTGCCTTTAGGGGCCATTTTCTTTCAAACCTCCAAACAATTCAGTCACTTTGTTGATTGAGTCATCCCATTCCCCAGTCCTTTTCCTTGCCTTTTTATGTCAAAGTTTTAATATAAACATACACACTAATCTTCATATTAGCATTATTTATAATAGTCAAAAGAAGAAAATAGGTAAAGTTTCTATAAATCAACAATAATGAGTGGTGGTGACTATACAACACTACTGATAAAACGCTACTGAATTAGAATCTTAAATATATGCTAGCACAATTTTGGTCAAAAATGACTTAGAAAAATTTTAACAGCATATAGTAAATTAAATTCCACTCTTCTCATTAGAACTATGAATTGTGCTCCTTTATTTGGCTAAAAAAATCATAGACAGAATAGAAATTTAAAAATTAGAATGTCTCTGAAACTTTCTTGCTGAGAGAGAAAATGTCTAAAGGCTCCAGAGAAGGAATTTGTCTAATGTTTATATGTGTACACATTTCTCATATTCTAATGGTGTGATAATTTTTCATTCATTACTTTGTGTTGGCTTTTGGCATTTTATTATTATATTATGGTAAAATTGCCTATTTAGTTTTTTTATTTAGTCAAGTTTCATTGCTTCTTTTAAAACAAATTAATTGTTGTATAAGTTTAGCTGATTTTTGTTAGATCTTAGCATACTTCTTTTATTATTGTTCATTTTCAGATGTATTTTGTATATTCTTTTACTTATATATTAATATGGATAGATTTCAGAGTGATATTTTGAAAGTGGAAAAAGAAATGCCTTGGAATTTTAATTAAAATAGTTTATAGGCTTCCAATTATTTTGAAAATAATGGTTAATTTTGTCTATATTTTATATTTTAACTATTAATAAAAATTCAGCACTTTAGAACAATATGCATTTTTGATGTTCTAGTTTTATTGGTCAAAAGTTCAAACTGCTACTTACTGAATTAAGACGATCTTTGCAGCAGGGTTGTTTTCCATTCTGAATATTCAAGGGAAGGATTCATTTTCAAAATAATTCTTTCTGATTCTTGTAAGATTTCTACCCTTTTGTTTTGAAACTGAGTTCCCCATCTTCTTGAAGTTGCATGCTGGGGAATAGTCCCAGCTTCTAAAAGCTGACACATTCTTTTCCCCGTGACCCCCTCCCCTCATTTTCACAGCCAGTAATACCAGTTTGAGTCCTTACCAGATAGATATTTATGTTCCTTCAATTTTAAGCGCTAATGTGATTATATGCACTTAAGTTATGCACTCAGATAATCTCTCTTTTAATATTAGGTTATGAGAAAGCATATTTCTGCATGTGACTAATATGTTCTTTTTATCACACAAGATAGTATTCTCACTAGATATTTTAATATGGTCATTGTAGTGACAGGGCATTATTCTGCCTACCTCAGGGTTGTAATAATACTCTTCCCTATAGAAATCAATTTATCATATACTTACATGGCTTTTCTTTTTCATATATTTGTCTTCTTAAGGAGTTTTATGTACTTGACAGCTTTTGGTTGGTTTACATATTAAATTAATTTAAAATGGGAAGAAATATATCATGATTTGCTTTTATTCTGTTTCTTTGAAAGCAGCTTGTTGATGGAGTTTTTCCCATTATTAATACTGATGAAAGAGTTTTGATATGAAGGAGAAAGAACATAGAAAAATTATCTTTTTTAAAAAGAAATAATGATGGCTAACTTCATTTTCTACTTGGACCTAATCTTGCATTTCTCTTTCAAGAAGCAACCTACAGAACAAAGTATTTCATTTAATTTTTCAATAATATAGTTATAGATTATTTCAAACTACATACCATATAATATCCAGCAATGACTATTCTTGTAGCTAAAACACAATGGTTATAGAAACTACTCACAAAATATGACATTTGGGAGATTGTCAATTTTTCTTTCAGTAATGTTATTAGTTTTACATTTGAGTCTATCTAAATATTTATTTTAGTAGAAGATTTATAGATAGACAATGTTGAACCTTTCTAGGGGGTTGCCATTTTAAAGCAAAAAGGAAAATTTCATTTTATGATTAATTTGAATGTATGTGTGATGCCATGTATAAATAATAATATAAATTAAAGGCAATTTTAGAAAATTCATGATAACCTAAAATTTGAACTTGATAGTTTCTTTTATCTTGAACATTTTGTTTTCTATGCTCATATTCCAATCAACAGTTTTTTTTCTTTTAAATGCTTTATTCATTTAATATACTAACCAGTGTCTCCTCTTTACTCTCCTCCATGTCCCACCATGTTACTCCACTCACTCTATAGCTATCCACTTCTCAAAAAGTGTAAGGCCTCCCATGGATAATCAATGAAGCCTGTCATATCTAGTTGAGGCAGGAAGAAGACATTACTCCATGCATCAAGATGAGTAAGGCATCCCATTATAGGGAATGGGTTCCAAAAAGCCAGCTCATGCACCAGGGATAGGTCCTGGTCCCACTGCCAAGGGCACCAAAAACAGACTAAGCCACACAACTGTCTCCCACCTAAAAAGGGTCTAGTTTGGTCACATGGATGCTGCCTAGCTGTAGGTCCTTTAAAGCATGATCATAAATATACAGTATTTTATTAAGTCAGGGATAGTTTAAATAATTTAGCAGATTTTTCCCCCTCATAGGCAAATGACAAAAGCATTATGTTAGTCTCAAATGCATAATGGGACTAATAAAAAAAATTAGAAATGCTTTGTAAAATGATGATTTCTTCTGGAATCGTTGGTTCTCTCATGCCCTCAGAAAAGATTTGCATAAGGTAATGATGATTGCTAAATCTACTAGTCAAAAATATTAAACAGAGTAACCATATTCATATTTGAAGTGGTAGGCAGATGATATTTACATTATACTAGAGCTAAAATAAACATGCAAAATAAAATATTTACATGTGTCAAAATAGCTGCTCTTATATTTTGTTTTCATTTTTTACCTCCACAGGAATTTAAACTTTGAAAACATGTTATTTTTAATATTAAAACTATTGCTGTCTACTAGAATATTAGTCTATTGTGGTATAAAAGTACAAAAACTAAAAAAGGTAATATTTTTAGTTTTCATTCTATTGACATACTCTTCTGTCCTTTTTTCTATTCTCATCTATATCTGAAACTTATGATTTTTTACTAATACTTCTTTACTTATTGGATTTTCAATCTATCCCCATTTCTCCTCAATTTATTTTCATACATTTCTATAAAACAGTCATAAAATTTTAATGACCTAAAATGATAGCATTCTATGAATTTTTTCAATACTCCATTTGCCAAATTAGTCTACCACATGGATTATTTGTTTTATTTGAAATTCTCTCTGTTTGTGGAACTGTGAGCAACTGACTCATTTTTATTGCTTCCTTTATAACCTCATTTTTTCTATCAATGCTGAGTTATAGTGTTGAGAATTTCTTGTTCCAATTTATAGATTTTAAACTATTGCTTTCCCTCAAACTTTAATGTTTATTTAGCTAAGAATCTGAAAGGCAATTTAAATTTAGAATTTCCATAGGCTTCTTAAATGCTAAGACTCCCCCAATAAAAGTTTATTATTATTATCTTAAATTTATTCATTTTTACATTTTTGGTTGAAAATATATATGCTATTAAAATAAAAAATATGTAATTATATAAAATTTATGATTCAATATGATTTAAGCACTTGTTTTATATTTTGCTAATTTTATATCACAAACTTTTAAATTTTTCTCATACTTTTTTATTACTCACAATTGTTATTTATTAGTTAAAATGCCTGCTTTTGATTAAGCTTGTGTCTATATTTCCCTAAAGTCTCCTCGCCTCTTCTCTAGTCCTATACCATTAAGAATATTCATTGAAAACTCTAATCGTGCCATTTATATGATTAAAACTGTCAACATTTTTTGATAGTTGACATATGTTTTAAATCCCTCTTTGTTGTTATAAAGATAGGATATTGCTTATATCCCAGGCTGACCTAACGCTCACTATATCTCCTGGAACTTACTGGATCAGTCCTTCTGCATGAGTTCCCAAGTGATAGGATTATATACATGAGCCACTGCATCTAGTTTTAATCTTTGTAACATGCCTAACATATGTGGATTTCTCTTACTTTATCCTATTTTGCATAACACTTTACTTAACACTTGTAATTCCTAGAAGTGTCAAGCTTGTTGTAATTGTAGACTCCCACAAAAACTTGAAAATCCTGTCTTATCTATGTGAAGGCATAAGTCACAAACAATCCCACACCAGTTTGGAATTATGACTAATAGAATGGTTATTTATTTAAAGGGAAAAAACACTTACAGATCACTGTCCCAGATAACAGCCCTCTGCACAATCAGGAAAGGAGTCTAGTAGCTGGACGCAGAGCTGGAAGCAAGAAAGTGAGAACATGGCTACTGCTGCTTTTTAAAGCAAATGAGACCATATCCAAGTGGACTGGTATTTTAAAGTCTGTTGGCTGAAGGAGCAGAAGGAGCTCCCACAGCACCTCCACCTTTTGTTTAAGTAAGAGAGTTCTAAACCTACTACAAAATTATATACAATAAGAATAAATATGCTATTCTAACTAGCTTGAGTCTTGTATAATAAATAACTTGGCCAAGTTATGAGAGGAAAATAACTACATTTATATAGTCTTTAACCCCATGGAAGATCCAAGAAGGGAAATAATGTTATCTGAGTAATTAGGAAGTGCAAACAACCTCCAAAACATGCAACAAATCACAGAGATAAATGGCTACCTGGGCAATCACCCAAAGTCATGTTTGCAGTGTTGAAGCAACCGACTTTGGCTAAGGCCTAGAATAACTGACAGATTATTTCTAACAGGCAAGAAATTTTTCAATACCACCTTACCCTGTCTTGGCAAGATTTGACAGTTCTGCTTATCCATTTCTGGATACTATGTATTTTGTCAGTAGTTGAAGTATGGGCAGTTCCTTGCCTAGAGACCAGTTTTGCCAAGAAGACAAGCTCCAAGTGCTTTGGTGCTCAACAATCTCTCGGGAATAGATCGATGTTGCCAATAGCAATTGTGTCTCACTACCACAGAACTCTAAGATTAAATTAAATGCCATTTTCTACAGCTCTTTGAAGAGGTTGAAGATTATTTATACAGAATATAATCTCTATGTATCTAAAGAACCTGATTAGTTTAACTATAAATATGACAAACACAGATGACTATTGATCTACAATTCTTACTACCTATTTAACTTAAAGACTAAGAAAATAAACAACTGTGCAATAAATGAGGACAATGACCTCCAAGTACACATTGCAATATGGTAATATCAATCAATACATAAATGATATATAAGTATCTTAATCAGGGGTAGAAATGCACACTGCAATATGATATATATATATATATATATATATATATATATATATATATATATAATATAAATATATCAATACATAAAAATGTTTTAAACAGAGGTAGAAGCATGCATGCATACAATATTCAATATAATTTAATTTTGAATCCACATACAAAAATCTATGCCAATGTAATTATCTATTAACAATAACTCACAAGTACCAATCTATTATCTCATCATCCAATTTTCCCTTTTTTTTCAAAAAGATCCTTGAGTTTATAAAATTCCTCCCCCAACCCTCAACCATATACCAATTATAATCAACCCCTAAATGATGTCCCTAAACCTGAGGATAAACTTTACTGGGAGAGGGGACGTCATCCTCTAGAATTACTTCCAGTTGCCATGGGTGCAACATTCTTTCTGGGGGATCCCATGAAAGTAAAATGATGGTTAAATTTCAAGATTAATATCTGGTAAGATTGCAAATAGTCTCTCAATGTTTTGTGGAGGTCTGGCCAGAATGTTGTAAAAGGTGTACACCATTTCAGCTAACCAAGTTGGAACTGTCTTGTGCAGGTGGTACACAAAACAGGTCTTGTTGTAGTGCTATCAGTATCATGATGTCATATCAACCAGGTGGAGTTGTTATGGGGGTGCATCTTCTTCCTGGAAACTTCAAAAATTACTGCAGGAAAATTCATTGTTCATTGTGGAAAACTTAAACATTATTTATATAGACATATACAGACTTATATATTCAATGAAAGGTATGATAAAGACAAAAACAGATATGAAGAAAAACAAAAATGTTTTCTAAATTCTTTTTTCTTTCTGTCCCACATCAAATGGGTCTTGACATGAGACAGAAACTCTAGGTTTTTTCTTTTAACAACATACTTGGATTTAAAAAAAGACAGAGCCGTTGTGCAACTCTAAAACCAGCTCTATATATACATACCAATACATATATATAAATGTATACATTGTATCCTTTATACATTCCTATAAATATATGTAAATGTATACATTGTATCGTTTATACATACCTATACATACACACACATATATATCTGTTACGGGAGGTCCTTCCGCTCCTCCAACCAATAGCTGCTGAGATA
>JABTXL010019761.1:130643-144188 GCA_025134845.1 Neodon shergylaensis | reverse complement strand
GGGGCGTGGTCTCTCCCCCTTTAAAAAGTGACTATTTCCCTACGTTCACTCTCTTCACTTCCTGCTCCGCCGGCGACTAGACTCCCTTCCTGGTTGCGCAGAGAGCTGTTGTCTGGGACGGTGATCTGTAAGTTTTTTCCCCTTTGAATAAATACCACCTTATTAATCATAATTCCAAACTGGTGTGGCATTGTTTGTGACTTACGCCTTCATATATCTCTCTATATATAAATGTATACATTGTATCATTTGTACTTACCAACCATTATAAAAGGCACTATAATTTCTGCTGGGTCTATACCTGCTAGTTGACGAAGTCTCAGTTTACCTTTTATAATTAATTCAGAGACTTTTTCCACATAAGTTTTTAATTTTTTACTTGGTTTATGAGGTGTAAATATACACTCTAAAATAATATCTTCCCTCTGCATTAAAATCCTTGTAGGAGAAATTCTGGAAGGCAATATGACTAGGATGCACTAAGATTTGGGGTAACCCTATCCACATGTGTCTCCTTTAATTATTCCTCAACCATTGTCAGTTCTTTTTCTGCTTCAGCTGTCAATATTCTGGGACTATTCAAATCTTTATCACCATGTAAGGTTTTGTTTAAATGAGCTATTCTATCAGGTGTTATCCCAATAGCTGGTCATAGACTAGAAATGTCTCCTATCGATCTTTGGAAGTCATTAAGATTCTGTAACCAGTCTCTCCTAATTTGTGCTTGTTGTGTCCTAATTTTCTCTAACCTCATTCTGTAATCTAGGTAATTAATAGAATATTTTCAGGAGCAATTTGTAACCCCCATTTAGGCAAGACTTTCTTTACTTCTTCAAACATCCTTTCTAAAGTATCTCTATTTGAATCAGATAACAAAATGTCATCCACGTAATGATAAATTATGGAGTTGGGAAATTGCTTACCAATTATTTCCAATGGCTTACTTACAAAATATTGGCACAATGTGGGACTATTGAGCAACCCCTGTAGAGGACAGCACATTGATATCTCCTAGTAGACTGAGAATTATTATAAGTAGAGACTGTGAAGGCAAATTTTTCTCTATCCTTTTCTTGTAAAGGTATAGTGAAAAAACAATCTTTCAAATCAATAACTATAAGAGGCCATCCTCTTGGTAATAGAGAAGGTAAAGGAATTCCAGATTGTAGAGGACCCATAGGTTGAATTACCTTGTTGACAGCTCTTAGATCTGTCACCATTCTCCATTTACCAGATTTCTTTTTTACAACAAACACAGGAGAATTCCAAGGGTTGGTTGATTCTTCAATATGTTGAGCATCTAGTTGCTCTTGTACCAGCTGTTCTAATGCCTGTAATTTATCTTCAGCTAGAGGCCACTGCTTGATCCATATTGACTTCTCAGTTAATCATTTTAAAGGTAGGGCTGTTGGTACCTCTAAAGGTTTGCTAGTTGCTGTATGGTCTTGTACAGCCTGAATGTCTGGTGACATTTTTCCATAATAACTCATTATATCCTTTTCAGAATTATGAGTTCCTGGGACTAAAGGAATGTTAATCTGGGTATTCCATTGCTGTATCAGGTCATGGCCTGATAAAATTATTGCAATATTGGCTATATATGGCCTTAGTATTAATATTTGCCCTTCAGATCCTATGCATTCAACCCATCTTGTGCTTTATTTTCCACAAGATGGGGTTCCAATTCCCAGGAATTGAATATAGATAGTTTGTAGAGGCCAATTCTGATGCCAAGATTCTGGAGTAATGATACTTACATCTGCACCTGTGTCTAATAAGCTTTCAATAAAAATGCCATTAATACAGACTCTTAGCTTTGGTCTTTGATCATTAATAGAAGTCCACCAAAATACACATTTACTCTGTCCTACTGGATTTTTTGACTCATCCTCCACATTTAACTCATCATTTAGACCACTATTGCTGTTTACAGGAGACATTGAAGATTTTAATTTTCTTGGTGAGACACATTCTCTACTATAACTGGGAATGGCTGGGCCACTTTTGGCTTGGGGACCTGCGAGAGGCCCCACAAGCAGTTTCCCAATGGTATCAGGTTGCCTTCTCTGTCTGTTGTTGACCTGCATTTGTTGGCCCAATGTCAGCCTTCATCACACCTCCTACATATACTTGAAGGCCAAGGTCTCCTATTTTTGTCATTCCCAAAGGAGATATTATTCCTAGAAATCCCTTGCCTGCAATCCCTTTTCAAATGTCCTATTTTACCACAATTAAAACACTTGACAGTTTGATATCTCCTTATTGCTTTGGAAATTACTTCTCCTACCCATGATTCACATTATAGTCAAATGTCTCAACATTCACCATACTCTGAATCCATTCATCCATAGGTGCTGATCTAGACATTAAAGGCCCAATTACCTTTTTACATTCTATGTTTGCATTATCAAAAGCCAGAGTTCAATAATTATTCATCTAGCTTCTGGGTTTGTTACTCCTATTTTTAGAGTCTTAATTAATCATTGTAAAAAGTCAGTAAAGTGTTCTCTTTGTTCCTGCCTAACCCTGGTATATTTTCTATTTTTTTCCTTGGATCTTATGTCCTTTATCAAGCATTCAAGGCTGCTTTCTGACATAGGGACAATACTTCTTCGTCATAAAGAGCTTGAACCTGTGGGTCAGCAGATGCTCCTACACCAAAAATTTGATCTTGGGAAACCTCCACACCTTTTGCTCTTCCTTGCTGTTCCATATGTTTAGATCCTTCTCTGAAATAAATTCCAAACATCAAGGAAGGTCCATCATCTAATTCTGCAGACACTATCTGAGAAAAAATCATGAGGGCTAGCTCTGACACTAGAAGCCCAAGTCCTTATCATTTCCTTAAAAAATGAAGAGTGAAAGCCATAATTAAGGAGAGATTTCTTAATTTCTTTTAAATAATTCATTCCTATTGGCCTCCATCTACCGTCTTTGACTCTCTTTGAGCCTTTAGAAAGTGAGGCTTTGTCAGAGTGAATTATAGTGTATGACACTAAAACACTTGTTAAACCAGTTCTAATAGCTGGTGGTGACCTTGTATCCTGTCCTTGTGCCTTCTTACTCTGTTCACCAACTCCAATAATTTATTCAATCATTTCAAATCTTTTTGTCATTCTCTCTCTTAAATCATGAATCTCCTGACCTGCATATATTTCTAGTCATTTCACTAAGGTATCAATTATTTGGTTCCCATTCTGCACCTGTGATTCCAAGGCTTTTATTTATTTATTAAAAATTTCCATCTCCTCCCCTCCACACATTTCCCTCCCCCTCCCCCAACACCTCCTCCCTGTCACTCTCCAGTTTTAAGAGCAGTCAGTGTTCCTGCCCAGTGGGAAGAACAAGGTTCCCACCCCTTCATCCAGGTCAAGGAAGGAGAGCATCCAAACAGGCTAGGCTCACAAAAAGCCAGTCCATGCAGTACAATCAAAACACAGTGACATTGCCCTAGTTTTCTTAGTCAGCCCGCATTGTCAGCCACATTCAGAGAGTCTGGATTGATCACATGATCATTCAGCTGGCCTTGGTGAGCTCCCATTAGATCATTCCCACTGCTTCCATGGGTGGTTACAACTCTTATGGTCCTGACTTCCTTGCTCATGTTCTCCCTCCTTCTGCTCTTCATGTGGACCTTGGGGGCTCAGTCCAATGCTCCAATGTGGGTGTCTGTCTCTATCTCCATCTATTACCAGATGAGACTTCTATGATGATGTTCAAGATATTCATCAGTGTGGGTATGGGATAAGGCCAGTTCAAGCACCCTCTACTTTGCTGCCTAAGGAACAAGCTGAGGACATCGCTTTGGACACCTGGGAACACCTCTAGAGTCAAGTCTCTTGCCAACCCTAAAATGGCTCCCTTAATTATCTACTTCCCTGCTCCCATATCCACCTTTCCTCCATCTCAACCATCCCATTTCCCGAAGCTCTCCCCAAACCTCGCCTTCTCCCTTCTCTCTCCTCTTCTTCCCTTAACACCACCTCAAATCTCCCAATTTTTGCCTGGCAAACTTGTCTACTTCAAACATCCAGGAGGATAACTATATGATTTTCATTGGGTTAACCTTCTCATTTAGCTTCTCTAGGATCACAAATTATAGGCTCAATGTCCTTTATTTAAGTCTAGAATCCACTAATGATTGAGTACATACCATATTCATCATTTTGGACCTGGGTTATCTCACCCAGTAAAGTGTTTTCTATTTTAATCCATTTGCATGCAAAATTCAAGATGGCATTGTTTTTAACTGCTGAGTAAAACTGTAAAGTGTATATTGCTACACCTTCTTTATCCATTCTTCTATTGAGGGGCACCTAGCTTGTTTCCAGGTTCTGGCTATTAGAAATAGTGCTGCTATGAACATAGTTGAACAAACGCTTTTGTATCATGATAGGGCATCTCTTGGGTATAATCCCAAGAGTGGTATTGTGGGGTCCAGGGGTAGGTTGGTCCCGAATTTCCTGAGAAACCACCACACTGATTTCCAAAGTGGTTGCACAAGTTTGCATTCCCACCAGCAATGGATGAGGGTACCCCTTCCTCCACAACCTCTCCAGCAAAGGCTATCACTGGTGTTTTTGATTTTAGCCATTCTGACAGGTGTAAGATGATATCTCAAAGTTGTTTTGATTTGCATTTCCCTGATCGCTAAGGAGTTTGAGCATGACCTTAAGTGTCTTTTGGCCATTTAAACTTCTTCTGTTGAGATTTCACTGTTCAGTTCAGTGCCCCATTTTTTAATTGGATTAATTAGCATTTTAAAGTCTAGTTTCTTGAGTTCTCTATATATTTTGAAGATCAGACCTTTGCCTGTTGCAGGGTTGGTGAAGATCTTCTCCCATTCAGTAGGTTGCCTTTAGTCTTAGTGACAGTGTCCTTTGCATTACAGAAGCTTCTCAGTTTCAGGAGGGCCCATTTATTCATTGTTGCTCTTATTGTCTGTGCTACTGGGGTTTTACATAGGAAGTGATCTCCTGTGCACACGTGTTGTAGACTACTTCCCACTTTCTTTTCTATCAGGTTTAGTATGGTCAGATTAATATTGATATCTTTAATCCATTTGGACTTGAGTTTTGGCCATGGTGATAGATATGGATCTATTTTAATTCTTATACAGGTTGACATCCAGTTATGGCAGCACCATTTCTTAAAGATGCTTTCTTTTTTCCATTGTATAATTTTAGTTCCTTTGTTAAAAATCAGGTGTTCATAGTTTTGTTGATTAATATTTGGGTCTTCAAACCGATTCCATTGGTCAACATCTCTGTTTTTGTGCCAATACCAAGCTGTTTTCATTACTGTATCTCTGTAATAGAGTTTGAATTCTGGGCTGGTAATGCCTTTGGATGTTCTTTTATTGTATAGGATTGTTTTGGCAATCCTGAGTTTTTTGTTTTCACATATAAAGTTGATTATTGTTCTCTCAAGTTCTGTGAAAAATTTTTTGGGGAATTTTGATGGTGATTGCATTGACTCTATAGATTGCTTTTGGTAGAATTCCCATTTTTACCATGTTGATGCTCCCAATCCAAAGGTATGGGAGATCCTTCCACTTTCTGGTATGCTCTTCAATTTCTTTCTTCAAAGACTTAAAGTTCTTGTCAAATAGATCTTTCACTTCCTTGGTTAGAGTTACCCCAAGATACTTTATGCTATTTGCGGCTATAGTGAAAGATGATGTTTCTCTGATTTCCCTCTCTGATTCTTTGTTCTTCATTTATAGAAGTGCACCTGAGGTTTTTGGAGTTTATCTTGTATCCTGCCAAATTACTAAAGGTGTTTATCAGCTGTAGGAGTTCTTTGTTAGAGTTTTTGAGGTCACTTCTGTACACTACCATATCATCTGCAAATAACGAAAGTTTGACTTCTTGCTTTCCAATTCAAATCTGCTTGGTCTCCTTATACTGTCTTATTGTTATTGCTAGAACTTCAAGAACTATATTGAAGAGGCATGAAGAGAGTGGACAGCCTTGTGTTGTTCCTGATTTTAGTGGAATTGCTTTGAGTTTCTCTCCATTTAATTTAATGTTTGCTGTTGACTTGCTGTATATTGCTTTTATTATATTTAGATATGATACTTGTATCCCTACCCTCTCCAAGAACATTATCATAAAGGTTTGTCGAATTTTGTCAAATGTTTTTTCAGCATCTAATGAAGTGATTATATTTTTTTTCTTCAGTTTATTTATATGATGGATTACATTGATAGATTTTCATATGTTGAACCAACCCTGCTTCTCTGGGATGAAGCCTACTTGATCATAATGTATGATTTCTTGGATATGTTCTTGGATTCGGTTTATCAGTATTTTATTGAGAATTTTTGCATCGTTGTTCATGAGTGAGATTGGTCTCTAATTCTCTTTCTTGGTTAAGTCTTTGTGTGGTTTTGGTACCAGGGTATCTATAGCTTCATAAGAGGAATTTGACAATGACTCTTCTGTTTCTATTTTGTGAAACACATTAAGGAGCATAGGTCTTAGCTCCTCTTGGAAGTTCTTGTAGAATTCTACACTGAAACCATCTGGTCCAGGGCTTTTTTTGTTAGGGAGATTTCTGATGACATGTTCGAAATCCATGCAACTTAGAGGTTTATTTGAATTGTTCACCTGGTCTTGAATTAATTTTGGTATATAGTGCTTTCCTAAAAAAAAATCCATTTCTTCCATATTTTCCAATTTTGTCACATACAGTCTTCTGTAGTAAGACCTAATGATTCTCTGACTTTCCTCAGTGTCTGTTGTTATGTCTCCCTTGTCATTTCTGATCTTGTTAATTTGCACATTCTCTCTCTGCCTTTTGATTAGTTGGATAGGGGCTTGTCAATCTTGTTGACTTTCTCAAAGAACCATCTCTTTGTTTCATTGATTCTTTGGATTGTTTTCTGTGTTTCTATTTTGTTGATTTCAGACCTCAGTTTGATTATTTCCAGTCTTCTACTCGTACTGGGTGTGTCTGCTTCTTTTTTCTAGAGCTTTCAGCTACGCTGTTAAGTCTCTAATGTGTGCTTTCTCCATTTTCTTTATGTGGGCACTTAGTGCTATGAACTTTCTTCTTAGCACTGCTTTCGTAGTGTCCCATAGGTCTGGGTATATTATGTCTTTATTTTCATTGAATTCAAGGAAGACTAATTTCTTTATTTCTTCCTTTACCCAGGGGTCGTTCAGTAGTTGACTGTTCAGTCTCCATGAGTTTGTAGGCTTTCTGGGGCTAGTATCATTGTTGAATTCTAACTTTATTCCATGGTGATCCGATAGTACACAGATGGTTACTACAATTTCATTGTATCTATGGATGTTTGTTTTGTTACCAATTATGTGATCAATTTTTGAGTAGGTTCCATGAGTTGCTAAGAAGGTATATTCTTTTCTGTTTGGGTGGAATGTTCCATATATGTCTGTTAAGTCCATTTGATTCATTATATCTGTTAATTCTCTTATTTCTCTGTTAAGTTTCTGTCTGTTTGACCTGCCCATTGGTGAGAGAGGAGTGTTGAAATCTCTCACTATTAGAGTGTGGGGTTTGATATATTCTTTCAGTTTTAGTAATTTTTTATGTTTGTGGGTGCTTTTATATTAGGGGGCATAGATATTCACGATTGGGACTTCCTCCTGATAAACTGTTCCTGTTATGAGTATAAAGTGTCCATCTCCATCTCCTCTGATTTATTTTAGTTTGAAATCAATTTGTAGGATATTAGTATAGTCAACCCCGCTTATTTCTTTGGTCCATTTGATTGGAAAACCTTTTCCCAAACCTTATTCCGAGGTATTGTCTGTCTTTGAGGTTGAGGTATGTTACTTGTAAACAACAGAACGTTGCATTCTATTTTTGTATCCATTCTCTTAACCAGTGCCTTTTTATAGGTAAATTGACTTTATTGATATTAAGTGATATTAATGAGCAGTGGTTGTTATCTCCAGTTATTTTTTCTGGTGGTAGTGTTTGTGAGTTGTGCTGGTGGAGGGTTGTCAGATATTTGTGTTATTATGGGTGGTGTTGGCTTCATTTGTGTGTGATTTTCCTTCTAGTATTTTCTGTAAAGCTGGGTTTGTGGCTATATATTGTTTAAAACTGTCTTTGTCCTGAAATATCTTTTTTCTCCATTGATGGTGAATGCAAGCTTTGCTGAATATAGTAGTCTAGGCCTGCATCCATGGTCTCTTAGTGTTTGCAGCACATGCATCCAAGGCTTTCTGACTTTCATGATTTCCATAGAGAAGTCAGGTGTAATTCTGATAGGTTTACTTTTGTATGTTACTTGACATTTTTTCCTTTGCAGCTCTTAATATTCTTTCTTTATCCTGCATGCTTTGTGTTTTGATTATTATATGGTGAGGGGATGCTTTTTTTGATCCAATCTATTTGATGCTCTTGTACCTTCATAGGTACAAGGTATGCTCTTGTACCTTCATAGGAATACTCTTCTTTAGGTTGGGAAAGTTTTCTTCTGTAATTTAGTTGAATATATTTTCTGGGCCTTTGACCTGTAATTCTTCTCCTTCTTCTACCCCTACTATTCTTGGTTTTTTCTTTGCACAGAGTCCCAGATTTCCTGGATGTTTTGTGTTAAGAATTTGTTGGATTTGTTTTGTTCTTTAATAAATGAGTTTATTTCCTCTATAGTATCATCTCTTCTGTAGAATATTGCTGTATACTATACTTCCTGTATAGTATTCTCTCTTTTATCTCTTGTATTCTGTTGGTAATACTTGTCTCAGTAGTTCCTGTTCATTTACCCATATTTTCCATATCCTGCCTTCTCTCAGTTTGTGTTTTCTTCATTACCTCCATTTCATTTTTCTTTTTTTTATATATATATTTTTATTTATTTATTTATTAAAGATTTCTGTCTCCTCCCCACCGCTGCCTTCCCTTTCCGTCCCCCTCCCCCAATCAAGTCCCCCTCCCTCATCAGCCCAAAGAGCAATCAGGGTTCCCTGCACTGTGGGAAGTCCAAAGACCACCCACCTCCATCCAGGTCTAGTAAGGTGAGCATCCAAACTGCCTAGGCTCCCACAAAGCAGTAGGATCAAAAACCCATTGCCATTGTTCTTGAGGTCTCAGTAGTCCTCATTGTCCGCTATGTTCAGCGAGACTGGTTTTAACCCAGGCTTTTTCAGACCCAGGCCAGCTGGCCTTGGTGAGTTCCCAATAAAACATCCCCATTGTCTCAGTGTGTGGGTACACCCCTCGCGGTCCTGAGTTCCTTGCTCAAGCTCTCTCTCCTTCTGCTCCTGATTTGGACCTTGAGATTTCAGTCCGGTGCTCCAATGTGGGTCTCTTTCTCTGTCTCCTTTCATCGCCTGATGAAGGTTAAAATTCAGGAGGATGCCTATATGTTTTTCTTTGGGTTCTCCTTCTTATTTATCTTCCCTAAGAACCCGAATTATAGGCTCAATGTCCTTTATTTATGGCTAGAAAACAAATATGAGTGAGTACATCCCATGTTCCTCTTTTTGGGTCTGGCTTACCTCACTCAGGATAGTGTTTTCTATTTCCATCCATTTATATGCAAAATTCAAGAAGTCCTTGCTTTTACTGCTGAGTAGTACTCTAATATGTATATATTCCATACTTTCTTCATCCATTCTTCAATTGAAGGGAATCTAGGTTGCTTCCAGGTTCTGGCTATTACAAACAATGCTGCTATGAACATAGTAGAGCATATACTTTTGTTGTATGATAAGGCCTCTCTTGGGTATATTCTCAAGAGTGGTATTGCTGGGTCCATGGGTAGGTTGATCCCGAATTTCCTGAGAAAATTCCACATTGCTTTCCAAAGTGGTTGCACAAGTTTGCATTCCCACCAGCAATGGATGAGTGTACCCCTTTCTCCACAACCTCTCCAACAAAGGCTATCATTGGTGTTTTTGATTTTAGCCATTCTGATAGGTGTAAGATGGTATCTTAAAGTTGTCTTGATTTGCATTTCCCTAATTGCTAAGGAAGTTGAGCATGACCTTAGGTGTCTTTTGGCCATTTGAACTTCTTCTGTTGAGAGATCTCTGTTCAGCTCAGTGCCCCATTTTATAATTGGGTTGATTAGCATTTTATGGTCTAGTTTCTTGAGTTCTTTATATATTTTGGAGATCAGACCTTTGTCAGTTGCGGGGTTGGTGAAGATCTTCTCCCAGTCAGTGGGTTGCCTTTCTGTCTTAGCGACAGTGTCCTTTGCTTTACCAAAGCTTCTCAGTCTCAGGAGGTCCCATTTATTCAATGAGGCCCTTACTGTCCGTACTGCTGGGGTTATACATAGGAAGTGGTCTCCTGTGCCCACGTGTTGTAGAGTACTTTCCACTTTCTCTTCTATTAGGTTCAGTGTTCGGACTGATATTGAGGTCTTTAATCCACTTGGACTTGAGTTTTGTGCATGGTGATATATATGGATCTATTTTCATTCTTCTACAGATTGACATCCAGTTTTGCCAGCACAATTTGTTGAAGATGCTCTCTATTTTCCATTGTATACTTTTAGCTCCTTTATCGAAAATCAGGTGCTCATAGGTTTGTGGGTTAAGGTCAGGGTCTTCTATTCGATTCCATTGGTCGACTCCTCTGTTTTTAAGCCAATACCAAGCTGTTTTACTATTGTAGCTCTGTAATAGAGTTTGAAGTCAGGGATGGTAATGCTTCCAGACGTTTCTTTATTTTATAAGATTGTTTTGGCTATCCTGGGTTTTATTGTTTTTCCATATAAAGTTGATTATTGTCTTCTCCAGATTTGTGAAGAATTTTGATGGGGATTGCAATGAATCTGTAGATTGCTTTTGGTAGTATTGCCATTTTTACTATGTTGATCCTCCCAATCCAAGAGCAAGAGAGATCCTTCCATTTTCTGGTATCCTCTTCAATTTCTTTCTTCAATGCCTTAAAGTTCTTGTCAAATAGATCTTTCACTTCCTTTGTCAGAGTTACCCCAAGATATTTTCTGCTCTTTGTGGCGATCGTGAAAGGTGATGCTTCTCTGATTTCCCTCTCTGTTTCTTTATCCTTAGTGTATAGGAAGGCAACTGTTTTTTTGAAGTTGATCTTGTATCCTGCCACATTACTAAAAGTGTTTATCAGCTGTAGGAGTTCTTTGGTAGAGTTTTTGGGGTTGCAGTTTATCATCTGCAAATAATGACAGCTTAACTTCTTCCTTTCCAATACGAATCCCCTTGATCCCCTTATGTTGTCTTATTGCTATTGCTAGAACTTCAAGCACTATATTGAAGAGGTATGGAGAGAGTGGACATCCTTGTAGTGTTCCTGATTTTAGTTGGATGGCTTTGTGTTTCTCTCCATTTAATTTGATGTTAGCTGTCGGCTTGCTGTAAATAGCTTTTAGTATATTTAGGTATGACCCTTGTATCCCTAATCTCTCCAAGACCTTTATCATAAAGGGGTGTTGAATTTTGTCGAATGCTTTTTCAGCATCTAATGAAATGATCATATGGTTTTTTTCTTTCAGTTTATTTAAATGGTGGATTACAATGATAGATTTGCATATGTTGAACCAGCCCTGCAACTCTGGGATGAAGCTTACTTGATCATAATGGATAATTTTTCTAATGTGTTCTTGGATTCGTTTTACCAGTATTTTATTGAGAATTTTTGCGTCAATATTTATGAGTGAGATAGGCCTGTAATTCTCTTTCTTGGTTGGGTCTTTATGTGGTTTTGGTATCAGGGTAACTGTAGCTTCATAAAAGGAATTTGGCAATGACTCTTCTGTGTTTATATTGTGAAATACGTTAAGGAGTATAGGTATTAGCTCTTCTTGGAAGTTCTGGTAGAATTCTGCATTGAAACCATCTGGTCCTGGGCTTTGTTTCGAAAGGAGATTTTTGATAACAGTTTCTAATTCTCACGACTAACGGGTCTATTTAGATCATTCACCTGGTCTTGGTTTAGCTTTCGTATACGGTACTTATCTAAAAAAAATGTCCATTTTTTTTTGTATTTTCCAGTTTTGCGGCATACAGGCTTTTGTAGTAAGATCTAATGATTCTCTGAATTTCCCCTGTGTCTGTGGTTATGTCCCCCTATTCATTTCTGATCTTATTTATTTGCATGTTCTCTCTCTGTCGTTTAATTAGTTTGGATAGGGGTTTGTCGATCTTGTTGATTTTCTTCAAGAAACAACTTTTTGTTTCATTGATTCTTTGGACTGTTTTCTGTATTTCTATTTTGTTGATTTCCGCCCTCAGTTTGATTATTTCCAGTCTTCTACTCCTCCTGGGCATGTGTGCTTCTTTTTTTTCTAGAGATTTCAGGTGTGCTGTTAAGTCCCCAATGTATGCTTTCTCTGTTTTCTTTAAGTGGGCACTTAGTGCTATGAACTTTCCTCTTAGGACTGCTTTCATCGTGTCCCATAGGTTTGAGTATGTTGTCTCTTTATTTTCTTTAAATTCAGGGAAGACTTTAATTTCTTTCTTAATTTCTTCCTTGACCCAGGTGTGGTTCAGTAGTTGATTGCTCAGTTTTCATGAGTTTGTCAGCTTTCTGGGGGTAGCATTGTTGTTGCCTTCTAACTTTAATCCGAGGTGATTTGATAGGACACAGGTGGACACTGATATTCTTTTGTATCTGTGGAGGTTTCCTTTGTTTCCGAGTATATGGTCAATTTTTGAGAAGGTTCCATGAGCTGCGGAGAAGAAGGTATATTCTTTCCTATTTGGATGGAGCGTTCTATAGATGTTTGTTAAGTCCATTTGCTTCATTACCTCCAATAATTCTCTTAATTCTCTATTAGGTTTCTGTCTGATTGACCTGTCCATTGGAGAGAGAGGTGTGTTGAAGTCTCCTACTACTAGTGTGTGTGGTTTGATGTCTGCCTTGAGTTCTAGTAATATTTCTTTTATATAAGTGGGTGCTTTTATATTGGGGGCATAGATATTCAGGATTGAGATGTCATCCTGATGAATTGCTCCTGTTATGAGTATAAAGTGTCCATCTCGATCTCTTCTGATTGATTTTAGTTTGAAGTCTGTTTTGTTGGAAATTAGTATGGCGACACCTGCTTTTTTCTTAGGACCATTTGCTTGAAAGACCATTTCCCAACCCTATACTCTGAGTAGATGCCCGTCTTTCTGGTTGAGATGTGTTTCTTGCAAACAGCAGAATGTTGGATCCTGTTTTCGTATCCAATCTCTCAGCCTGTGCCTTTTTATAGGTGAATTGAGACCATTAATATTAATTGATATTAATGACCAGTGGTTGTTTACTCTGGTTATTCTTATTGTTTTTGGTAGTAGAGTTTGTGTGTGTGTCCCTTCTTTGAGTTGTGCTGGTGAAGGTTCGCTAGATGCCTGAGTCATTGTAGGCAGTGTTGGCAATGTTGGATTCCTTGGGTTGTGATTTTCCTTGTATTACTTTCTGTAGGGCTGGATTTGTGGCTACGTACTGTTTAAATTTGTCCTTATCCTGGAATGTCTTGTTTTCTCCATTGATAGTGAACACTAGTTTGGCTGGGTATAGAAGTTTGGGTTTGCATCCATGGTCTCTTAGTTTTTAAAGTACCTCTATCCAGGACCTTCTGGCTTTCATGGTTTCCATAGA
>JABTXL010019761.1:0-125643 GCA_025134845.1 Neodon shergylaensis | reverse complement strand
CTATTTGGGTGGAATATTCTATAGATGTCTGTTAAGTCTAATTGATTCATTACCTCCATTAATTCTCTAATTTCTCTGTTAGGTTTCTGTCTGATGGACCTGTCCATTGGTGAGAGAGGAGTGTTGAAGTCTCCTACTATTAGTGAGTGCGGTTTGATGGCTGCCTTGAGTTTTAGTAATGTTTCTTTTACGTACTTGGGTGCTTTTATATTAGGCACATAGATATTCAGGATTGAGACTTCATCCTGATGAATTGTTCTTGTTATGAGTATAAAATGTCCCTCTCAATCTCTTCTGATTGATTTAAGTTTGAAGTCAACTTTGTTAGAAATTAGTATGGCCACACCTGCTTGTTTCTTAGGTCCATTTGTTTGATAAGCCATTTCCGAGCCCTTTACTCTGAGTAGCTGCCTGTCTTTGTGGTTGAGGTGTGTTTCTTGTAAACAGCAGAATGTTGGATCCTTTTTTCGTAGCCAATCTCTTAGCCTGTCCCTTTTTATAGGTGAGTTGAGTCCATTGACATTAAGTGATATTAATGACCAGTGGTTGTTAACTCCGGTCACTTTTTTAGTAGTAGAGTTTGTGTGTTTCCCTTCTTTGAGTTGCGCTGGTGGAGGGTCTCTAGATGTCTGAGTTATTGTGGCCATTGTTGGACTCCTTGGTTAGTGATTTTCCTTTTATTATTTTCTGTAAGGCTGGATTTGTGGCTACGTATTGTTTAAATATTTTTTTATCCTGGAAAATTTTATTTTCTCCATTTATAGTGAACGAAAGCTTGGCTGGGTATAGTAGTCTGGGCTTGCATCCATGGTCTCTTAGTTCCTGAAGTACATCTATCCAGGACCTTCTGGCTTTCATGGTTTCCATAGAGAAGTCAGGTGTAAGTCTGATAGGTTTACCTTTATAAGTAACTTGGCCTTTTTCCTTTGCAGCTCTTAATATTCTTTCTTTAATCTGTATGCTTTGTGTTTTGATTATTATATGGCGAGGGGATTTTTTTTTGATAGAGCCTATTCGGTGTTCTGTATGCTTCTTGAACCTTCATAGGTACATCTTTCTTTAGGTTGGGAAAGTTTTCTTTTATAATTTTATTAAATATATTTTCTGGACCGTTGAGCTGCACTTCTCCTTCTTCTACTCCTATTATTCTTAGGTTTGGTCTTTTTATTGTGTCCCATATTTCCTGAATATTTTGTGATGAGAGTTTGTTGGACTTGCTGTTTTCTTTGAACAGTGCGTTTATTTTCTCTATGTTATCTTCAGAATCTGAGATTCTTTCTTCTATCTCTTGTATTCTGCTGGTTATGCTTCTTTCTATTTGTTTACCTAGATTTTCCATGTCCAGCCGGCCCTCTGTTTGTGTTTTCTTCTTTGCCTCCATTTCAGTTTTCAAGTGTTGAACTGTTTCCATTATCTGTTTGATTGTTTTTCCTTGGTTTCCTAGGGTATCATTCACTTCTCATCCATCTCTGTAAGGGCATTTTTTACATGCTGTTTAAGGGCGTCAATCACTTTCATAAAGTCAATTTTTTTTCTACTTCTTTTTGATTAAGGTGTTCATGTCTTCCTGTTGTGAAGTCTCTGGGTTCTGGTGGTTTCATGTTGTTTTTTAGATTGTTGGGTGAATTCTTGCATTGGTGCCTGCCCATTTCTTCCTCCAAATGCTTCCCTATCGATCTTCTTTTACAGGATCAGGCCTCCTTGCCTACTGATGTACCTTCCCAGTGATGGCACTCCCCACTTATGGCTGTCCTGGTGCCAAGATCAGATCTCCGTGCTGGTTGGGTAGCTCGTAAGCAAAGCGCCTACCTTGCTTGCTACAGTCAGGCTATTGAAACAAAGGAGCTCCCGCCCATTAGGTTGCCCTTGGGATTTGGCCCCAGCGCCCCATGAGGGAAGGGAGGCAGAAAGGGGGAGGGTTCTGGATGCAAGCTGGGTGGGATCCATCTTCATTTTTTGACAGCAGTTTTTCATTTCCTGTTTAAGGTCCTCTATTATTTTCATAATGTTCCATTTAATGTCGTTTTTTCTACTTCTTCTGGAATAGGGTGTTCAATTCTTGTTTCCTGATCCCTGGATTCTGGTGATGTCATGTTGCCTTTTAGGTTGTTGAAGGAATTATTGCATTGGTGCCTACCCATCTTTTCCTTCTAATGCAGCCAGAAGAGTCTTGGCATCTTGGTCCAATCTTTGCTGTGACTGACTCTCTGAGTGGATCTCCTCAGCACAGTAGCAGTGACTCCTGGTACTTCAAGGAGTCCTGCATACAAAAGGGCAAACTTAGGGGGAGGGCAGGGTCAAGTGGAACACAGAAGACCCTGCCGCAGAAACTGAAGGTGCCCTGCACCCCCTTGCAGGGACCTTCTGCCCCTCCAGGCAGACAGACTCTCACCCATCTGGGTGGATAGCCTTAGTGCAGGAGCAGGAACTGTTCCTGGGCCAAGGAACTTGAAGACAATATGGCAGGCTTGGGGGAGGCTGGGTCATATGTAACAAAGAAGCCCCTGCAACAGGAGCTGAGGAGGCCCTGTGCTCCCTTCTGGGACAGTCGGCCCCGGTGATGGCACACATTCACCCATCTGGATGGAACTCCTCAGCACAGAAAGAGGGATGCCTGGTAGTCCAAGGACCCTGCAGACAAAAGGGTAAACTTGGGGGAGGGCAGGGTTGAGTGGAACACAGAAGACCCTGTAGCAGAAGCTGAAGGTGTCCTGCCTCATTCCAAGGTTTTAATGTTTCGCTTCAAAGATAACATGTCCTCCTTGAACTTTTCTTGGCTGTCATGTAGATTGCCATCCTGGAGGTACATTCTGTCTGTCTGTTACCTTATCAAAACTTTGTGATGAATTCTGAATGTCAAATTTAACAGCCTGAACCCTTTCAGGTAACTTCCTAGTACCCTTGTATATGGAGTCAATTTTGCCTATCATAGTATCCACTTGTTCATATAACCTCTGCTTTTCAATAATTTTAATCCTTTCAACTAGCCGTTTATTATTAGTTCATAAAAATTGTACCATTCTTATGAGTGCCATATTCTTCCTTAATGATAGAATATGGAAAAGAAAACTGAAACCTTTTATCCAGTAAATTGAGCTGTCCCCACAGTCATAAACCTCACATGATGTAATCCATTGTATTAGTAAAGAAAGCAGTAAATGTTGCATTGGAAATGAAAACTGCCATATTACCTATTATCCATCAGGTGGCACTGTTGCCGAGTCACAAAGAGAACCAATGCAAAGGTGACAGAAACAGAGTCCTATTTCAGTGTCCACCTTAGTATTTGTTAAAAACTGGGAAATATGAGTTGCTCAACAAAGTAAATATAATTAAATCAATTCCATACACAGAACCAGAAACACAGAATCTAGGGGTAGAGAAGAACAAGCAGGAAGCTGTGTATGCCTCCACATGACAAATTCACCCAGAAGGGTTGCAGCTTTCGGCAACTGCTTGTGATCTGATTTGTGCCACTTAAGCACTGCCCTTGCAAGGGAGATTTAAAAACCACTCAGAAAAGAGCAAACCAGGTAGGCAGAGCCTGTCCAGGCCTGTGGAGCCTGGAAGGTGTGGAGTTTAAATCCAGATGGGGAGGCAAATGATAGGATGCATGGGGACTTGAAGCCAATCTGAGGCATGTAAAGAGAAAATATAAAGAATTGCAGCAAGAAAAGCCACTGTGTGATAATTTATATTGAACTGCTGGCTCCACACACAGGGCACAGGCTGCAGCTGAGGGAGGGCTCATGCCATGCCAAGCTGGTGGCAGGCAGCTGAGTGGGGGGAAGGGGGTTCTAAAACCAAATGTTGGGTGCCAGATGAAGGCATAAGTCACAAACAATCCCACACCAGTTTGGAATTATGATTAATAGAATGGCTATTTATTTAAAGGGAAAAAACTTAAAGATCACCATCCTAGACAACAGCCCTCTGCACAATTAAGAAAAGAGTCTCGTAACCGGAAGTAGAGCTGGAAGCAAGAAGAGCAAGTACACAGCTACTGCTGCTTTTTAAAGCAAATGAAACACCACCCAAGTGGGCTGGTATCTTAAAGTCTATTGGCTAAAAAAGCAGAAGGAGCTCCCACAGCATCTATGTTGTATCACACTCCTCCATATTCATTACACACACTAATTATTTAAGTTTATATTTCTCATGAATTTATAACTTTGTTTTTGTTGTTTAAATCCTTCCATTCAACTATATTATAAAGGTGAGAATTAAGAAAATTACTTAAGAAAATTTCTCATGTAGAAGCAAACATATTTTCCACTTGTCTTCTGAAAACGTAAAGAACTGAAAAAATAATAAAACTATTATCAAAATTCTTGCTTTTACTATGGAGAAATATAAAATGAAGGGAAGAAACTTGCGGCGAACTTCCTGACCCGCAGAAAGAACAGCCACGAGACGAGGATTCTTCCCAGATCACGCTTTTATTGGGGCACACTCGATTGAAGGGAGAGCTGGAAGCAGGGGGCCCCGAACCCTGAAATTGCAGCTGCCTATATAGGAACTTGGAGTGCGTGCAGGCTTCCTATTGGTCAAAGTGTCTCAGCAGCCACTCCAAGCTCCCTGATTGGTCCGGCACACTGAGGACACTGGGCATGCCCGGATTAGCGATTCTGGCAAAGATCTTAATGGAGTATTTTACTCCAGCCCTGCACGTGTCAGGCGCCATCTTTGTAAAGGCAGCTGGACAAAATGGCTTCCTGCAGTTCCCCCTTCTTGTTTGTCTCAAAGCCAAAATTAGAGGTCTTATTCCCGATCAGGTCTTCACCTCAGGATGTGAGGGCCGATCAAGGGAGGTTTGCGCCTATAGCGCAAAAAACTGGCGTACCTTTCTCGGTGCAATGGACAGAACTTCCGCGAGGGTGCAAAGGCTACGCATCAGTCACTATTGACTTTTGAGAACAAACAACCAAACTTGGGGGGGAATCACATACTCCAGGGCAGCCAGCACCTGCAGCATTATCACCTTATCATGGGATGCTTGAGCCTGAATGCGACAAATTAACCATAGGCACAGCACGCACTCTCCTATGCAGGATGCAAAAAACATCCTCACTCCCACCCAATCCTTAAACAGGGGGAAGGCAGAGGAGATCCAGGACTGCAGTCCCTCCGCCAGGCTGAGAATTACGCATGTTGGTTAATTAAAACCACTGCGCGTCTGAGGTCTACCAGGGTGGCAAGAAAGTCCTCAGACCAATTTCAGGAATGGGGTTAGGGTAAGCTGACAGGATCCGCCATCTCCGCTCCGCTCGGCTTGGGATCGTCTTTCACAGGATCAGCAGTATCAGCATCCTGAAGAGAGTCGGAGTCATTTTCACGATGGACTTCAACAGCTCTGGTCAGGCGACTCGGGACCCAATGAGGCACTTCTCGATCCTGGGGAAAAACACAAATAGCTCCCCTGGACCTCCGGATAATGGGGTCCGGGCCATACCATTTATTATCCAACACATCCTTCCACATCACTTCCCCTGCCCCTTCTGGGGAGGTGTGAGCGTGTCGGTCAGCTGCTGTATGACCTTTGTCGTCCATTATCAAGAAATTAAGAGTAAAAAGGGCCATAGCAATCCTATTCCTGGGGGAGGCAGTCTCAGCCATTCCCCCTTTTTGTTTTTGTAAGAGTTCCTTGAGGCTGCGATTGGCTCTTTCCACTATCCCCTGGCCTTGGGGATTGTATGGCAGGCCAAGGGTGTGCTCGACTTGGAGTTGTGCACAAAAGGCACGAAAACTCTTGGAAGAGTAAGCAGGACCATTGTCTGTTTTTAAGCGGACAGGCTTTCCCCATGCCGCCCAGGCCTCTAAGCAATGGGTCTTCACATGAATAGATTTTTCCCCCACCAAGGGGGAGGCAAAAATGACACCCGAGTAGGTGTCTACTGAAACATGAAGGTACTTGACGTGGCCAAACTCTGGGACGTGAGTAACATCCATTTGCCATAAGGCATTTGGTCGCAGGCCCCGGGGGTTGATGCCAACATGAGGGGGATGGACAAAGGTGACGCAAGAAGAACAAGCCTTTACAATACTTCTAGCGTCGCTCCTGGTTAGGGCAAACTTTCTCGGTAGGGTGTCAGCGGGGACATGATACAACTTATGAAAGTCCCGAGCAAGTTGGATAGGATCTGCAGCAACCAGGGCCATGGCTCTGGTTGCTAAATCAGCTTGTGCGTTACCTTCAGAGATAAAGCCAGGAAGCAAGGTATGTGCTCTAACATGGCCAACAAAAAAGGGATGACTTCTTTGCAGAATATGGTATTGAATCTGTATCAAAATATTTGAAACAGGGCTTGCATGACGGACAGAAGCAGCCACCTCGAGGGAACAGACTGCATTAACCACATACTGAGAGTCTGAAAATAAGTTAAAAGGTTCATGAAATCTCTTAATGACTTCAAGTACCACCAAGCACTCAGTAGCCTGGGGTGTATCAGGTTAGAAAGAGAAGACCTGAGGCGGTTGATGCCCTACAACCATCGCTCCCTTTCCTGTTTTTGACCCATCAGTAAATATAGTTACAGCTCCGGCAAGAGGAGTAGTCGAGGTGACCTTTGGAAAGTAAACCAAGTTGTTCTCTACAAAGCCCAAAAGCGGATGTCTTGGGAAATGATTATCTATAGTATTGGGAAAGGAACATAGTAAAACTACCCAATCATCCACAGTGGCGGCTAAAGCCTCCACCTGATCTTTGGTATAAGGAATAAGCAACTTATCAGGCATCTTTGCAAAGGATGTTAGGCAAAATTTTATGCCAACCATGGCCTGAAGGGCCACTAAGGCAGGATAATAATTGAGGGTCCGCATTCCCACAGAATTGCCATGCAGCCACCATAGGGGCCCCTTCTGCCATAACACACCAGTGGGAGAGTGCCTTGTCTTAAGAACGCACAGGGAAATAGGAAGGGATGGATCATATCTGTCGAGCTGTGCCTGGGACAGCGCCTCCTCCACCAGATGTAAAGAGCGCTTTGCTGCGGGTGTTAAGGCCTGCGGGGAGGTCACATCAGGATTGCCTTCTAATATGGAAAATAGAGGTAATAACTCAGACCTGGGGAGATGAAGGTAGCCCCTGATCCAATTAATATCTCCCAGCAATTGCTGAAAGTCGTTAAGAGTTGTTAAATGCTGGGTTCGAATAAGAACCTTCTGGGGGCGGATAGCATCTGGCTGAATTACCATCCCCAGGAACTTAGCTGTAGTAGAACATTGTACTTTCTCAGGGGCTATAACCAGGCCCCGAGCCTCAAGGGCCGAGACTGTCTTTTGAAAAGCCTCCTTAAGAATTTGTAGGGAGCGTGCTGCCAACAAGATGTCATCCACATAATGAATAACGCGTACAGCGGGATATTGCTGTCGCACAGGCAACAAGGCAGCATCCACAAACAGCTGGCACATTGTAGAGCTATTGGCCATCCCCTGTGGGAGGGTCCGCCATTGAAAGTGGGCATCCGGCTGTTCATGATTAATGGAGGGCACCGTAAAGGCAAACCTTTCCCTGTCTTGTTCACACAAAGGAATTGAGAAAAAACAATCCTTAATATCCAATATCATTACAGGCCAGCTTCTAGGCAAGGCAGAAAGTAATGGAAGGCCCCTCTGAGTAGGCCCCATGACTTGCATCTGATTGTTAACTGCTCTTAGATCATGGAGTAATCTCCATTTTCCGGATGCTTTTCGAATGACAAAGACCGGTGTGTTCCATGGAGACACAGAGGGTTCAATATGGCCTAAATGTAGCTGCTCTAGAACAAGCTGTCTGACGGCTTCTAGTTTCTCCTGGGAAAGGGGCCACTGGGGGATCCATACCGCTTTTTGGGTTGTCCAAGGTATGGGAAGAGGTTGGATATCAGAAGCCGGTAAGTCAGTGGCCCCTAGGAAAAACCCAGTCCTGCTCGATCTGTCCTTTTGACTGGAATGATGGGCTGAGGCATGCCCTGAAGGCCTTTTCCTAGCCCTTTAGTGGGGACAAACCCCTGTTTTTTCATCATGTTCTTACTTTCCTCTGAAAATTCATTTGTTAACCGTAACTGCAATTGCTGTTGAACATCCCTGCCCCATAGATTAATTGGGAGGTCTATTACAAAAGGTTGAAACCTGCCCTTTTGGTCCTCCATTCTCCAGGCTAACTCTTTAGAACTCATGCACGGTGTGCACGCATAGCCCAGCCCTTGTAGGGATTGGGCCGAGCGCTGGAGGGGCCACTGCTTAGGCCACTCTTGAGTCCTAATAATACTCCGGTCTGCACCGGTATCCACTAAGCCAGAGAAGGACTTTCCTTCAATGGTCAGTTGCAGCACTGGTCTGTCATCTAGGGCTATGGATAAGCAAGCCAGATCGACCCCTGTGGAGCCTAAGCCTTCCTTTCCTCTAATCTTTCCTCTGGAGGGGAGCATCTCATGAGATGAGGGCAGGAGCAAAAGCTGAGCAATACGATCTCCAGGAGCAATTGAAATAACCCCTGACAGGGAATGACAAAGGAGCTTAATTTTCCCAGTATAGTCCGGGTCTATTACTCCCGGCAGGATCATAAGTCCTTTCATTGTTGATGAAGAGCGGCCCAAAACAATCCCTACCTGGCCGTCTGGCAACAGACCCGACATCTGATGTTAAGATCTGCACTCCCATCTCCAGCGTTAATACCATCCCGGAGGTGGCACAGAGGTCCAGCCCTGCGGAACCGCTGGTTGCCCGCCGGATGACTGGGCTGGCCCCATTGGAGTCTGTGATACAGTAGGGGTCTGAAGATCCCCAAATATTTTGGGGCCCTGGGGATGGGGGCCCTTCATTCCGTTTTTTGACCCGGTCTCGGGGGTCTGTGAAATAGGGTGACCATTAATATCCTTTACAGAGTAACATTCGGTAACCCAGTGTCTGCCCTTCATACAGCGCAGACAGGTTCTAGGCATGTGGGCGCTCGGTGGGGGAGGTTGCCCAGGCAGGGTACCGCCATTAGGGCAGTTTCTCCTTAAATGCCCTGGCTGTCCACATCGGAAACAGCTTTTTCCCTTTAGATCGCGTGCAGCTCTGGTGGCCGAGAGCATTGCTGCAGCAATACCAGCGTTGGTCAGTGGCCCCCCGATCTCCTGACATGCTCTCAGCCAAGCGTCCAATCCTTTATGTCTTACTGGCCCAATGGCTCTTTGACATTCTTTTATGCTTTGTTCAAAAATAAGTTGTTGAACAAAAGGCATGGTGTGGTCACCTCCTCCTATAGTCTTTTCAGCCGCTTCAAGCAGCCTGGCTACAAAATCTGAAAAAGGCTCCGCAGGACCCTGTATGATCTTAGTCAGGTTACCTGCCACTTCTCCTTTGTTACGGAGTGCTCGCCATGCTCGATAATAACATTCATTTATTTGTTGATAGACCTCTACAGGGAATTGTAATTGATTGCCCATGTGTATCCCGAGACCCAAGAGCATATCAGCGGTCCATTCTGGATGGCCGTCTTGAATATTTCTTCTAGCCTGCCTATGGGCATTATCGGCAGCTAGGGACTTAAAGTCCAGATACTGACCCTTGGTCAAACACGCCCTGCCCAACTCTTCCCAATCTGCGGGCGTTAATGGGGAGGCACAAATCCTATGCAGAAGAGCGACTGTGTAATCTGCAGTGGGTCCAAAATCTTTCACAGCCACGACCAAGTCTTTCAGTTGTTTATAAGGGATTGGCTCGTGCCTCCTCTGCTGGGTCGCCGGGTCAATAAACACTGGGAATGCCGATGCAAGACGGCTCCAAGTATTCTGATCGATAAAATGGCAACCCTGGCGCAGCACGCTCGCCTGTGCATAGGTAGGAAATGACGCAGGGAGCGCCCTTTTTTCAGGGGGAGCAGACGGAACGGGATTATAAGAGGAATTGTGAGGCAGAGGATGCGGCTCTAGCCGGTCCCATCCCTCCTCCCCATATTTTGCTACTTCCTCCTCCAGATCCTCTTTTTTTCCTCACTAAGTTCATCATCTGACAAATCTAAATTTACAAACTCTTTTAGGACCATATAACACCAGCCCATCTCTTTTTCATCCTTTGGATTTGAATCCTTTCTATCCTCCTTTCCGGAGCTATTTTCTATATTTTTAAGCTTTTCCTTTTTCTTTTCTACTTTTCTTTTAGGCCTATCCAAGTTCTCCCCTTGTGAGTCTGATTCTGAGAGGCTATCCTGGTGTTTCATTAATGCCTTTCGTCCTTTTTTTATGACCTCAGCGTTAGCTCCCTCTTGGAGGCAGCTACGCACTAGACGCCAGAACGGAAGAGTACCGCGTCCCAGTTTGCCTTCCTGCTTAGCTCTCTCAAGGTCAAGTCCCAACTTTTCCCAGGAGGGAAAGTTAAGGTCTCCTGATACTGCAAACCACGGCGCAGCCTTATCTATGTCTGTTAAAATGGTAATGATAGTTTGCCGCGATATCTTCAAGCCACGCTGCTTAAGTAAGGCTTGCACTGGTCCAACCATGTCAAGAACTCCTCGGACCGAACCGTGATAATTACCCATGATCTACTTCCATGTGCATGCAATGAAAACAACCAAGGCACCACTTTATCTACCGCGGATATATCCAGACACTCAAACAGCCGCTTTATCTACAATGGTTGCAGAAATACTAGCACTCCTGTCCAAGCTTATAGCAGCACAGCAAAAACAGCAGAAAACAACAGAGATCACTATTACCACAAAGGCTAAACAAAACATTCAGGGTTCGACCTCCACAATCAGCACACCCGGAGAACTTGCTTACCGACGTCGCCGCCCCGCGTGTAGGGTTCTGAATCCTCTTTGGCCCCCCGCCCGGTACCTGAAGGAGTTCCGGCGTCCCGGGTTTCGGCACCAGTTGTGGCGAACTTCCTGACCTGCAGAAAGAACAGCCACGAGACGAGGATTCTTCCCAGATCACGCTTTTATTGGGGCACACTCGATTGAAGGGAGAGCTGGAAGCAGGGGGCCCCGAACCTTGAAATTGCAGCTGCCTATATAGGAACTTGGAGTGCATGCAGGCTTCCTATTGGTCAAAGTGTCTCAGCAGCCACTCCAAGCTCCCTGATTGGTCCGGCACACTGAGGACACTGGGCATGCCCGGATTAGCGATTCTGGCAAAGATCTTAATGGAGTATTTTACTCCAGCCCTGCACGTGTCAGGCGCCATCTTTGTAAAGGCGGCTGGACAAAATGGCTTCCTGCAGAAACTGAGTATAAAAGGTACATGAATTTGATCAAAGATCCTTACAATTACTATCACAGAAGTTCTATACTGGTCTGCTCCAAATGACAGCATTACCCAGAGGAAAACTGAAATAATAGCAGAGATATGGAAAAGTCATACTAAGGAGAATAAAAGGAAGATATATTTTATTTATTCCTAGCTTGTACTTTTATATGTAGCAATGAAATAAATTACTCCTAGTTCTAAAAGACAGTTATTGAATGTATGGAAAGAATCCCAGAAAGTGATAAAACAAAACACTTTCATATGGTAATTCTAAGGTGAGAGCATATTTTTCTTCTGAATGCTGTTAGTTATTCATAGTTTGTGAGTGAGACACAGTTATCACTAAATGATATTTGCAGAAATAAAGTTATTGCCAAATGTAGAAGAAACTAAGAGAGTAATTGAAAGTATTAATTGTAGTAAGTAAAAACAGTAAAATTATTTCAAAGAAAAACAGTGGAAGTTTACATTTTAAGAATGTTGTTATTATCTACACCTTTGTAAACATTTTATACTATCTTACAAAGGTATAATTTCATTTAAAGTGAACAACCATGTATATATTTAAAATTGTGAAAGAACTGTTTTTGGAAATTTTTATGCTACTAGAGTATTCAAACTCAACAAAAGTCAAAAACATATATAACACAAATATTCTTTTATGAGAATTGTTACCTCATATATTTGAAAGGACTATTGCTGACAGTGATAAGATATTTTACTTGGGAAATGGGCAAATTGGCTTTGGGGGTTTTGATGATTCAATAAATGGAAATTTTCCAATGTGCATTAATGTACTTTTATAATTAGAGGTGTATTGAAAATGCTTTTGAATTTGCTATTTTGAATGTCATCATTTTCAGCAGAATATTATCAGTGTTCTCTGAAGCAAGCAATTTTGCCTGCTATTCTCTGGCTTGAGTCATTACATGATAACACATTCCATGCCAAAAGAAAGAATCATAAAAAAATGCTCATTATTCATTTAGAATGAAATATGGACTCCTTTTTCATTTTCCCCTCATTTTTTCTTGAAACTTAATTCAGAGATTCTAATTTTAGCTTTCAATACCCAGTTAGATAAGCTAGAAATAGTGTCTGTTTATTTGTTTAAGGATTAATATTTCTAGAAGGGTTTAAATCATTCTTTCTATTATTAGTGTATCCTGGGGAAATGGTTATTGGGATTAGTCCCTACATTTAGATTCAGCTTTTACACACTATTATAAATTATTTGATTGCATGTGTAAATAAAGCAATGTTCTATTTATTTATTAAAATCAAAATTTATATAAAATATATTGCTAATTAAAATCCAGGAAATAGATATTTTTTGAATTCATTTGTATATGGTATGTTAAGAAAGATTCATTAAAAAAATTGTCTGTAAGGTATTGTAGTATGGGCGACTGGGCTGCATCCCCGGCACCCAGCCACCCACATGGCTAGCTTATGCCCCAAAATAATTACACAGAAACTGTATTCATTTAAATACTGCTTGACCCATTAGCTCTAGCCTCTTATTGGCTAGCTCTCACATCTAGATTAACCCATTTCTAATATTCTGTGTAGCCCACGAGGTGGCTTAACCTGTGTCTGTCTGGAGTGGGAGAATCATGGCGACTCTCTGACTCAGCTTCTTTCTCCCAGAATCCTGTTCTGTTTACTCTGCCTACCTAATTTTCTGTCCTATGAGGGCCAAGGCAGTTTCTTTATTAGTTAACCAATGAAAGCAACAGATAAGATACAAGACCCACCTCCATCATTTCCCCTTTTTCTGTTTAAACAAAAAAGAAAGGCTTTAACTTTAACATAGTAAAATTACATATAACAAAACAGTTATCAAGTAAGAATTACAGTTACAATATTTATATCTATTTTATCTCTTATCATAACTAAGGAAAACTATAACTATTTATTCTTTAACTCCATCAAAGTCTCTAGAAGGATATAATAATACCTAAGTAAACAGGAAGTCCAAAACTCTAGAAATGACAGAGACATCTCGCTGCCTGGACAGTCACCCAAAGTTCCTCTGCACCATTGGGGCATCCATCTTCGGCCTACAGGCCCATAGTTTTCAGCAGACATTTCAATAAAGCAGGAAATTTCAAAGGCAGTTCAGTCACTATCTGCTGTGTCCTGCGGAATGTCTTGCAGACTCTTTCATGAATCAGGAACCCCGAAATATCATCTCACCTTTAGGCAAGTTCAGCAGTCCTCTATCTGCGGGTTCTTTGTGTCCAGTTTTTGCATCAGTCCAGGCAAGAGCAGTTCTTTGCCCAAATGGCTATCAAACTCCATAAGGATCCTCTTCAATGCCCATCTTCCTCTCGAAGTAGATTGGTGCCGCCAGGAGCAGACATGTCTCATTGTCATGAAAAGTCCTAAGTTATTAAAATATTTTAAATGCCATATTCTGCGGCCTTTGAGAGATATGAAGAATGCCTATCTGAAATATATCTCTATATATCTAGAAAATCTAACTATCATGACTACAAGCTTTACTATTATCGATGATTATTCATTAGCAACCTATATTTCCTATTATACATTACATTTTAAAATGAACTACACAATCACAATACCTTATACAAGAGCAGAAATACTTATACATATAACAAAATTGACCTTAAAATCCACACCAATGCAAATTATTCATATCTATATCATATCCCCCTTTAAATGTAAAAGAACATTTATAAACAATATTTGGGAACATGGGCACAGTTTTTTCTTTCCAAACTGCTTCCTGCTGATTGGGGGCGCTGTTAATCAGATTGTTTAGGGTGTAACCTGTGTGCCAGGTTCATCTCAGTTGGCAGTTGAGTGAAGTAATTTTTTGAGGGCGTTCACAGCAACCTTTCAGGAGTACGTGGTCTATCATACCATATTGGGATAGAAGAAATCCATAGAGTCTCATCCTCTGTGAAAACAAAAGAAAGACTTTTCCAAAGCATCATAACCTTAGATCCAAATTCTGAAGTCAAGATACCTTTAGAACATATGTGCAGGATCAGCTTAGCAGCCCATATAATGAAATGTCTCTCTGTACTTAGCTCCTTCACAGTCAAAAATTTTAAAGAAAACACAATAATACAAAGAATCCAGACTCTCTGTGAATTTTTCATTTTTACGTGGCTTATTTTTACTCTATCAGTTTACTTTATTCTGTCTCTTTAAAGACTTTACCCTTCTTTTTTAACATTAACTTTATTTTCTATATTCTTTTTCTTCTCTCTCCCAAGCCTACGTACATTCATCCAACAGTGTGATCCATAAAGGTCTTTTATGTCTGAATTCTGTTCTATTGTGAATGTGCAATTTTTTTACTATCCAGGAGCACTTTGTTTTGCGCCTTTAAATCACTAAGTGCTTAAGAATCTAAGCTGTGACATTCCTAGGTCAAAAACAGGTATTGCCTGCTGGCCCCGCCCAGTCCAACATGGCAGAGCTGCTAGTGCCTCTGATCCTTGCACATTGCACCACCAGCATGGCGGAGCTGCTTGTGCCTCTGAGCTGCGGCACACAATGTCCCCCTTTTAGGCACACAGCAGTCTAGTTGCCATCAAACAAATCGTAGCACTTTACTCCAAATGTTCCATTTAAAAGCTCTGTCTCCCACAGGAGCCAGACAGAGATCGCAATGGCGGCACAGCCCAGAAAGCCAGCATTTTAAAACAGCCAGTTTTTTCCTGCTGCTGAGTCAGGACAATTTCTTTGCGGCATGCAACCCAGAAACAGCAAAAAAGCTGTCTTAAATTCTCTCTCCTTTTTAAGCCCTCTCAGGTTTTACGTGGAGTTCATTAGCACGTTGGGTGCCACTCTGTTGTAGTATGGGCGGCTGGGCTGCGTCCCCGGCACCTGGCCGCCCACATGGCTAGCTTATGCCCCGAAATAATTACACAGAAACTGTATTCATTTAAATACTGCTTGGTCCATTAGCTCTAGCCTCTTATTGGCTAGCTCTCACATCTAGATTAACCCATTTCTAATATTCTGTGTAGCCCATGAGGTGGCTTACCAGAAAAGATCTTAACCTGTGTCTGTCTGGAGTGGGAGAATCATGGCAACTCCCTGACTCAGCCTCTTTCTCCAAGAATCCTGTTCTGTTTACTCTGCCTACCTAATTTTCTGTCCTATGAGGGCCAAGGCAGTTTCTTTATTAGTTAAACAATGAAAGCAACAGATAAGATACAAGACCCACCTCCATCAGTAAGGTGTTTATAAAACTGGGGTGCTTAAAACAAAGTACATACTATCTAAGTAGACTGTTTCACTTCAGAAGTACAGCATAAAAACTCACTTCAGGACTTAGTGACTTGAAAAAAATCTTATTCTTAATGTTTACTAGCATAAATCATTAAGTTAGGTTTCAGCAGACTTGATCAAATAGCTAGTTATACCTGAAATAACTTCACGGGCTATTAGAACTCTTCAATTTGTGTTTTGGATCTTAACTCTGGCTACTAGATGAAATTTCCTTTTCTCTCTGCTGTGAGCATTAAGCTTTAATATCTGACATGGTATTCTTATTCATTTATATTATATTTTGAATGGCATGGTGAATAAAAACTGTAGTTAAACTACCTTCTCACCACCTATTTCTACACACACACATAAAAATACAGACATGAGACACACACCCAAACATACACATATAGAAAACAACACATAAACACTGTATTTCTACAGGCATAACTTGAGATTTCCTGTAGCATATGTGTGGAGACCCAAAAATGTGAGCCTATTTCCATCCTGAAAAAATGGTCAGGATATGAAGCATACATTTTCCCCTTTTGTAATTGGGTGTTACCTGGAAAAGGACTGCTTTCAGGATACTTGGTCTAGGGAAGTTTCACTGCCTAAACAACAAAATGCTAATGACTCGATGTCTCAAAGTGTTCAAGCAATTAACTGTTTGAGTTTTCCTTTGTATTATGTTAAAGAAGTCTTTTGTTTGCCTTTCCCCCCTTTTGTATTGGGGTATAAAATCATATGGAAAATTAAATGAGGATAATTTCAGTATTCATTGGAATGCCCTCCTGGTACTATTCTATGGTTTTTGTTGTATTATTTTGACATGCATCTTCATATTCTTTATTTATATTTCTAAAACCCCCATGTCCCTACCATGGAAACAGGTGATTTTATCGAGTCTGGTCTGTGACATATACCATTCTTTGGGCATTCAAATTCCCTTAATGGAAGTAAGCATAACCCAAATTTGAATATCATAAGAGATTTTGTCAATATCTTAAGAACTGTGCTTGGAAAATGCCAGTCTGCAGTCTATAATCTCATATTTATGGAAACAGTGACAGACCACAGATAAAATAGTTGGTACATATAATAAACTTCTCAATAAGAGGAAGAATGACATATTTATAATCATCTTTATCAGCAAAGGGGAAGCAGAAAAGTCTAAAGAGAAGGGATCACATGAAATAATTTCTACAGGATGGGTTGGTTTTGACAGATAAAAAATATAGTAGATATTTAAGGTGGCATGGTGTATATAGATACATAAGAATAACGTGACCCCCCCCCAAATTATATATATCCTCCTGGAAATTGGAAGCAGACAAGATCGCTGGGCAAAAATGAGAGCATGGGGGTGGGATTGGGGTGGAGGAAAGGAAAGAGGGGGAGAGAGAAGGGAAAATGGGAGGATTGGGGAGAGCTTGGGGGAATGGGATGGTTGAGATGGAGGAAGGGCAGATATGGGAACAGGGAAGCCATTTTAGGGTTGGCAAGAGACTTGGCTCTAGAGGGGTTCACAGGTGTCCAAGGGTATGTCTCCAGCCAGGTCCTTGAGCAGTAGAAGAGAGGGTGCCTGAACTGGCCTTGTCCCATAGACACACTGATGAATATCTTGAATATCACCAAAGAATCTTCATCTGGCAATGAATGGAGATAGAGACAGAGACCCACATTGGAGCACTGGACTGAGCTCCCAAGATCCACATGAAGAGCCAAATGAGGGAGAAGATGAGCAAGGAAGTCAGGCCACAAGGGGTTCATCTACCCACTGAGTTGGTGTGACTGATCTAATGGGAGCTCACCAAGACCAGCTGGACTGGGACTGAATGAGCATGTGATCAGACCAGACTCTCTGAATGTGGCTGACAATTAGGGCTGACTGACAAGCCAATGATGATGGCACTGGGATTTGATTCTACTGCATGTAATGGCTTTTTGGGATCCTAGTCTGTTTGGATGCACACCTTCCTAGGCATGGATGGAAGGGGAGACCTTGGACTTCCCACAGGGCAGGGTACCCTGTCTTCTCTTAGGACTGGAGGGGGAGGGGGTAGGGTGATTAGAGGGGAGTAGGAGGGAAATGGAAGGAGTGGAGGAGGTGGAAATTTTTAATGGTATTATTTATAAAGCAATAAAAAACTAAAACAACTTTTAAACAATAAAAAAGTTTTCAAAAAAAGAATAAAGTACATATTCACAAACAACAAGCAAGATGTGTGCAATGTCTATGGAGTGATATACAAGTGATCTAGGATTATAAAACTAAAAATTATAATTAGGTTTGAAGTTCTTATATGTTCCAATACAAGCCGTTTTGCTTCTTTTTTGATCTAGTGCTATTTTCTGACTTTTCTTCTTTTGTGAGCTGATTTACAAAAATCTTTATTTGATAAGATATCAATGAGTCAAACAATTATCACTGGAGTGATAATTATTAGGATTTTTTATGAATTGCAGCATTGTTAGAAATGTTTCTTTACATTTCTTTCAAACTTAAAAATTAGCTTTTTTTGCCACAATGTTTGGGGTGTTTCAGTAGAAAATTTCAGAAACTGGAAAATTGTAAAATGTGTGACCAAAACTGATTTTCTTCTGTTCTTCTATTTTTAGTGGAATCAATAACACCATTGCAATAGTGCTGATAAATTTTCTGCTTAATTAATGATGGCCAAGAAAAAAAATCAACTAAAAAATGTTTGGAAAACAAACATTTTACATACATCCCGATTTTCTCAGAAATTTTAGTATTTGATTGCATCATTTGTATCATCACTATGAACCTAGAAGCATGAGGAAAAGCCATATTTTATTTCTTATTTCTCAATATAGTGAGGGCAATTAAATTAAAAATGTACTGTGACACTAAGATAAAGTCAAAACAAAATAGGCAAATTCAGAGCTCAAGATAACTATGTGAAGGAAGGCAGAGGTTACTTTTACATGGTATGCAATTACTATAACAATGCAGTAAATCACTGGATAAACACTAATAATACAATATTTTAAGGAAATGAAATATTGAAGAACAAAATTTTATTAGTACTTACTGATAGTGGCTTAGAAAAATTAAAACAAATTAGACATTCAGGTTTTTTTTTTTTCATTTGCTAGAGTAAAGAGAGTTGTATTTGCTACATTCCAGGATTAGATGACAAGCTTAAATACTTTTCTGGTCTTAAAATTCATGGAGTAACTACTTTATTTCATTTTGATGGCACTGTAGATATCATGTTGCCATATTTTATGTGAAGAAATATGACTGCTTGCAAATTATTTAATCTTTATTCTACTTGTATGTCCCTCAAAATTTATTATCCTACTCTTTATCTAGTCAAATATATTTTACTCTCATAGTATAATATACAACTTGGCAATCCTTGAATTAGTAATGCTTGAGTTATTAAGGTTTATGATTTATACAAAAACCATTGTTGACTGACTCAATAATATTCAATCCATTAAGCATATCTATTTACATTGGAACTTATTAGTACTTTGCTATTAACATCTGTATACTACCATAAGCAGGTATTTTAAATATTTAAAATATTTGCTTTAATGAAAGTGTTTACTTCAATAAAATAAAATGTATTTACTATAATAAAACCTGGAGTCCTGTTAGAATTTGGCAGAGCCATATGTCTTAGAATTTCTATTACTCTTACAAAATGCCTTGATAAAAACCAAGTTGTGCAGAAAAATGTTTGTCTTATATCTTCTATGTCATATTCTATATTGAAGGACAACAACTCAAGGCATTTACCTGAAGGGAGTAACTGAAATAGAAGTCATGGAGGAATGCTGTTCTAAGGTGTGTTACACATGAATTGTTAAGTTTGTTTCTTTATACCCAAATATTACCTTCCCACAAATGGCACAGTGCACTGTGGACTCCACCATTAGTCACTAATTATGAAAATGCCATTTAAACTTGTCTACAGACCAATCTGATGCAGGGCTATTCTCAGTTGATATTCCCAGATAGCCTGAGCTTGTGTCAATCCTGCTAAAATCTAGTCAACATAATTGACCCTTTTACAAATTGACATATAAAATGATCACAACTCAACTATAGCAAAAAATCTCATGTTAATAATGTCATTACAGTGTGAAACCTAAAGAATTTTTAAAGTTACACAATCTTAAAAATATATACATCCTTAATATCTAAAGCATCTAAAATATCCAACCTATTAACTGTGGGTACCTATAAAATTAAAAAAAATTACGTATTTCCAACTACAAGAGGGAAGAATCAGAACAAAATATAATCAAACAAAACCAAATTGCAACAGTATAAATGTAAACAGCCCAGTGTTGAATGTGTTGAACCCACTTACTTCTTCTGTGCTCCAAAACTCTGGGGCATCTCTACTTCTCCAGCTATGCAGAAGATAATATGCAGGGTTTCTCCTGACTCAGGATGCCTCTACTCCATAGCTGATGTTGGCCCTGCTGTTCATTCCATTCCACATTTATCTCCATCTTTCTTTTTTTTACTTTATTTTTTATTGAAAATTTCCACCTCCTCCCCTCCTCTCACTTCCCTTCCTTCCCCCTTCCCCATCCCTTCCCTCTCCAGTCCAAGGAGCAGTCCCATATCTTATTATGCTAGCTAGATTTATATTGCTTTTCCCATGGCCTTCTTGTTCTCTCTTCAGAGATGCCAGCTCTGCCATAGAGTACCTGGCCAAAGCTGCAATATATGACCCCTTCATGGCTCAAGTTCAGCAGTAACTAAGTTATTCTTAGACATTAACATATTCAGTTGCCCAGACTGCACTCAACAACAATTTCTACTTGAAGACTCCTAGAAAATACTCCCAGGATATTCCACCTCTCTTTTTAATCCTTGCTAAATTCTTAGCTCCAGCTTTGATTTTCCCAACCAAACAAAATTTCTGCTTTGTCATTCTGGAATTTTGATAATCACAACTAATTCTTCCGTTCCCATTGACCAGAAACACTGAGGCTTATTGCAAGACAGTACACTCAAGACTGATTCAGACTTTTGTGCCCTCTAAAACTTTACAAGGCATTACTCCAACATTGGCACTGCCTTCAGAATTAGCATCTAAGTTCCCACAATAGCTCATTAAATTATGATCACTCAATGGCTTTTTCTAGGACAGAGTTCTAAATTCCTTCTGCAGTCTTCCTGAAAACGTTCAGTTCTGTTACAGACATGAACTCAAAGAAAGAAGCCTAAATTCAGGAACTGAAGCAGAATTCATGGAAGAATGTTGCTTACCAGCTTTCTCCCCAAGGTTTGATTAGTTTTCTTTCTTTTACATCCCACAACCACTTGGCCAAGGGTGACATCATCTTTGGTGCCCTCTGCCCTCCCATATTCAACATTAATCAAGAAAATATCCCCACAAATTTGCCTGTTGGACAATCTGCATTTCTCGCAAAAGAGAAGCGCTGTATTCAAACACTTCAAAAATTGTTAGAAGTGAAAGGAGTGTTGTATTTCTTCCTAAATGCTTTCCTTTGAAAGATAAGCACTTTCTTCTGAAAGTGTACTTACTTCTTTAGAATCTTTACTGAGAAACACACAGCGTTCCTCTCAAAAGAGAAGCGTTGAATTCAAACACTTCAAAGCATTGTTAGAAGTGAAAGGAGTGTTGCATTTCTTTCAACACTGAATTAATTAATTGTTAAACGACAATGAATTCATTCATTCATTCATTAACCAATAGAAGTATTTTCTCAAAAAAGGTTACTTCTTCCCAAATAACCCTATTTTGTGTCATTTCCTTGATAAAAAAATGTTCAAGTACCATTGGTGAGTTTCTGCCTATTTTCTTATAGAATTTGTCTTTGAAGCAGTTTAAACACAGCACTTTGTTGGGGGAGACAGCTTGTTTATTCCCAGCTGCCCAGAACTGAAATAGTCACATAGAAATTCTTATATTATTTGCAATACTGTTTGACGAATAGCTTAAGCATATTTCTAGCCAATTCTTATATCTTAAACTAACCCATCTCCAATAATCTGTACATCACCATGAGGTAGTGGCCTACTGACAAAATTTCAGTGGGCTCCTGTGGAGGTGTCTGTCTCCTCTGGCAGCTACATGGATTCTCCAACTCCTTTTACTCACTCTCTCTACATTCCTGATTGGATTTCCTGCCTAACTTTACTCTGCTAAGCTATTGGCCAAAAGCAACTTTATTCATTAACCAATAAAGGCAACACATATACAGAAGAACTTCCCACACCATTTCCCCTTTGCTGTTTAAATAAAAGGAAGGTTTTAACATTAACATTGAAAAATTACATATAACAAAATAGTTATCAAGCAAGAATTAGAGTTATAATATTTATATGTACTTTATCTTTTGTCCTAAACAAGGAAAACTATAACAATCTATTCTTTAGCCCCATCAAAGACTCCACAGGGATATAATATTACCTAAGTTAAAAGGAAGTACATTGTTAAACGACTTCCAAAACTCTAGAATTGACAAAGATATTTCACTGTTTGGACAGTCACTCAAAGTTCTTTTGTAATATTGCCTATATGCCCATAATATCAAGCAGAATTTTCCATGAATCAGGAAATTTTATAGACAATTTGCCTATATTGGTATGTCTAGCAGACTCTTTCATGAAGCAGGAACCCCAAAGGACCATCTCACCTTTAGGCATGTTCAGCAGTTATTTTTCTGAGGGTCCTTATGTTCAGTTCATACAGCATAACATCAACCAGTCCAGGCAAGAGCAGTTTCAAGAACAAGTGGCTAAAAAACTCTATAAGGAGCCTCTTCAATGCCTATCTTCCTATTGAAATAATTGGTACTGCCAGGAGCAGATGTGTCTCACTGTCATGAAAAGTCCGAATTTCTTAAAACATTTTAAATACCATATTATGTAGGTCTTTGAAAGTGTCAAAGATTATTTATCTAACAGAAATATATCTCTGTACATTAAAAAATCTAACATGGCTACAAGCTTGACTATTAGGAATGACTGTCTAATAGCCTGTATTTTTAAACTATTTTTAAATAGTTACATTTTTAAATGAGCTGCACAAACACAATATCTTAATCAAGAGCAGAAGTATACATAAAACAAAATTGACCTTAAATCTTTTTTTTTTCTGGTTTTTCGAGGCAGGGTTTCTCTGTGGTTTTGGAGCCTGTCCTGGAACTAGCTCTTGCAGACCAGGCTGGTCTTGAACTCACAGAGATCCGCCTGCCTCTGCCTCCCGAGTGCTGGGATTAAAGGCTTGCACCACCACCGCCCGGCTAAATCTTTATCAATAAGCCAAGATCCATACCAGTGCAAATCTCTGCAGTATAACCCCACTTAAATATAAATAAACACTGATAAACAATATTTGGGAATGTGGGTATAGTTCTCTCCAAAACTGCTTCCTGCTTTTTTTGGGGCAAAGTAATTTTTGGGGTGTTCATGGCAACCTCTTGGTGGATATCACTCCATCAAACCATGTTAGTCTGACAGAATTCCAAAGGTTCAGATCCTCTGTGGAAACACAAGTATAACCTCCATTTCAAAGCATCAAATTCTTAGACACAAATTTTGAAGTCAAGATACATTTAAAATATATAGGTTGGTTTAGCTTAGCAGCCCATACAATGAATGTCTGTCTGTATTTAGCTTGTTCACAGTCAAAAACTTCAAAGAAAACATAAGAATATACATTATCCAGACTCTCTGTGGTTCCATTTTTATATGGCTTATTTTTCTTTATTCCTTTATTCTATGACTTTCTGTGTTTTGTCTCTTTAAAGACTTTCCTTTTAAATGACTTATTTCTTTTTATAACTCTCTATATTATTTTTCTTCTTTTTAAACACACAGTGACCCATTTAGTGGTCTTTTTCATCTGAATTTGTCTTTATTATAGTTCTGTAGTCATTTTCTGACTAGGACTGCATCCTAAAATGCTAAGTGGCATTGCTAGGACTAAGACTGCTTTGCCTTTTGTCTTTGCCCAGTCAAACATGGCAGAGGCATGTTCACTGCCTCTTTGAGCTGATCACACCACCCCAGTTCTAGGTATATGTTGCCAGAAATTTCTGTCCCACAAGGTCCCATAATCATTCAGTCCCAAAGAAATACATAGAGGTCTATTTTATATACAAACTGGTTGGCCAGGTAACTCAGGCTTCTTATTAATTCTTATAACATAATAGTCCATAATTCTTGTCTGTGTGAGCCATGTGGCTTGGTACCTTTTTTCAGTAAGGCAATTATATCTTGCTTCCTCTGTGTCTGGCTTCCTCTGTCTGGGTGACAACTTCAGACTGAAATGTCCCTCTTCCCAGAATTCTCATTGCCCCATCTCTACTCCCTTCCTGTTTGCCCTGCATATACTTCCTGCTTGGCTATTGGCCAATCAGCATTTATTTAAAATACAAGTGACAGGGTATCTATCATTGTCCTAAAACAGGTATACATCTGGTCTATGCCCCAATATTAAGTAGTTTGTAACATACTTCTTACAAACCCCATTTAAATGTTCCAGAGCTGGACCTCCTAAAAGTTTCAGAGCCATTTGTGCACCAGGAAGCTGTTGTTTTTTTTAAAAGAAGTCATGTAGTTTTTACTGCTAAAGCTGAGTCAGTAAAATTCTTAGAGTAGCCATGTCCTTGCTTTCTGTCAGCAAACAGAGCAAGAAGCTTCACTAAAATCTATTTGTGTGTGTGTATGTGTGTGTGTGTGTATGTGTGTGTGTGTATAGAATTACTTTTCATGCTTTCTTAGGTTTTGAGTGGATTTAGTTGACCACATTGGTTCCAACACATATAAAAAATGACTTCCACACCAGTATTTAGTGCCAATTTTAGTCACTAATAAAGATTTAGATTTTATACTACGTAAAATTATCTATATACACTTAAGTATTCTGAAATCTATTGACTTCTGGGCATCCTTAAATTCTTAAAGTGTTGTTAACTGACTTTATAATTTTCTAATGTCTAGTTCTTTGAAAATGTAATTTTTCCACAAAATATTCAAATGAGAAATACTCTTGAATATTTTATTATGGTTTTTATTTAGGAAAGTAAGAAGTGAGACTTAAGATCAAAATCAAAGCTATTTATAAGTAATTTTGTATTTATTTAATAAATCAGACAACAGTTTTGTTTGTCTTTACCAATCTATAATTATAACAATAGATAAGTCTCTATCATTATATAGTATAAATGATGTTATAGTAGGTCTTTTAGCTAAAATAATGCTTTTATTTTTATTTCACTAGATGATACCATATTGTCCAACCAGGGTAGATAGACGACTACAGTCTTTTTATATTGTATATGTCCCATCAATGCTATAACCTATTTATTCAGATACGAACTTTTAACTGCTAATTGACACACATGTGTGCACATATTGATTAATAAGTGATCATTTGTCATTTGATGATGAAAATGATCTTTCTCAAATATTTATATATCCTACAGACTGAAGATATAAAGGATTATATTAATAGTAGTATTTATTGTATTTTATAAAGATATATATAGTTCTAGAAGCTATTTGAAGTAGAAATATATATTTTAAAGAATAAGGTAGTAAATAATTAGATTATTGACTTTTTGTTACTATCCTGGCACTAATTTTGCTGTTTGAAAAGATATTATTTCCTTAATCATAGTAATTCTAAGATATGAATTAATTATCTGCAATTTTAAAGTATTGACTTCTCTAACATGCTATATTTTAAGATACAAGATACCTTGTCTTGGTATTTAATGAAGGTCTAACATTGAATTGTAATTATGCATAATGCATAGAATGCATAATGATGAGATATTATTGTCTGAGAATATAGAAACAATAACAACAAATGTGATATATAAAATCTAGGTCCAGTTATATATATTTTTCCAAGGATATGTAACAGAGCCTTAGCTAATATTTGCTATAAAATTCTAAGGAAGTACTTTCTCTTTTGTTGTCCTAAACTGGATATCTTATGTCAAGAATATTAAAACAATTTGTTGGCAGACTAAGAATTGATATAAAAAGTACAATAGATAATGTCAAGCATTTTTAATATCATATCATCATGAACTTAATTTGTTATTCAACACTTCATATACTTGTAGTAAATGTAGTGATTGTTGCCTTATTGATCTGGTTGCTTATTTCCAAATTATATTTACCTATAGTCCAGGTAATAAAAAGATTTTTATTTAGTGAATATGAACAGATTTAGTAAGAGCATAGATTGAAAGATAGTGGACATCAACAACTTGAAGAAAGCGTAGAGTTTCAATTTTCTTCGTATATAACATCAAAAATTGACTCAAAGTACATTATTTGTCTTCTCATTTGCTACTTATAAAATAGAAAACTAACTAATATTTGACTTATTGTTATTCAGTAGAAAGCCAGCATAATTCTTTTCTTCTAATAATACAAATAGTTTTTTAAAATAAATAATAAATTTTGCAATGATGTCTCATTCTGTTTTTATTTGTTCTTTTTCATCTTCTTCTGAGCACTTTTATCCACATGCCAGTGGCTATTTTTTCCTTCAAAAAGAAATTTTTAACACTATAATATTTCTGTACTGGAGAAAATAGAAGGGGAAGTCTATACAATTTAAATTGCTATCTCCTAGAATAAATAAGACTCTTCTCAATTGTATTTGCCAGATATTAAGAAAAACAAATGAGGCAATAGTAGGTTCATGTTCTAACCTTAAAAGATGGAGCTTTCTGATAACTATATTGTTAACCCAAATTGTCTGTATCCAAAGGAACATAATTAACCCTAACAGTTTATTTGCCAGGGTTATCCCTAACTGTAACAATTTTCTTCTGAAAAACTGATTTTCTAGCAATTTTATGCTCAGTTCATAAAATAGTCATGCTACTTCTTATCACACATGGTCATTATAAACCTGCTTATGAAACATTTTAGGAGAATATTTGTAATGAGATTATCAATAACAAGAAGCTTTCATAATAAATTCAGAATTATATTACTTTTTGGTTAACAAGTAATACTGTTTTGAAGCCAGAAGTCCTAAAGTTATATTAGAGAACTGAGAAGACAAAGGCTACTATTCACTTATGTAGTAAAGTACATTACATTTCTCCTGGATGAAAATATCAATGTTGAGAATTCTCTATTTAATTCAGTACCCCATTTTTATTTGGGTTAATTAGAGTTTTAATGTCTAGTTTCTTGAATTCTTTATCTATTTTGGAGATCAGACCTTTGTCTGATGCAGGGTTCATAAAGATCTTCTCCCTTGAGTAGGTTGCCTTTTTGTCTTAATGACAGTGTCCTTTGCATTACAGAAGCTTCTCAGTTTCAGGAGGTCCCTTTGATTCATTGTTGCTTTTATTGTCTGTGCTACTGGGGTTATATTTAGGAAGTGGTCTCCTGTGCCCATGTGTTGAAGACTACTTCCCAGAGAATTCTCAATAGAAGAATTTCTTTTTTTTTTTTTTTGGTTTTTTGAGACAGGGTTTCTCTGTGGTTTTGGAGCCTGTCCTGGAACTAGCTCTTGTAGACCAGGCTGGTCTCGAACTCACAGAGATCCGACTGCCTCTGCCTCCCAAGTGCCACCACCGCCCGGCTACAAGAAGAATTTCAAATGGCTAAAAGGGAAATGCATATCAAAGCAACTTTAAGATACCATCTTACACCTGTCAGAATGGCTAAAATCAAAAACACCAATGATAGCCTATGCTGGAGAGGATGAGGAGTAAGGGGAACATTTATCCAGTGCTGCTGCAAATGCAAACTTGTGCAACCACTTTGGAAATCAGTGTGGTGGTTTCTCAGGAAACTAGGAATCAGCCTTCCTCAGCATCCAGCAATTCCACTCTTGGGAATATATCCAAGAAATTCTCAATCATACTACAAATGCCTTTGTTCAACAATTTTCATAGCAGCACTATTTGCAATAGCCAGAACCTGGAAATGTAGGGTTAAGCCAGCCCCCTTAGGGGACGGGCTTGCCTTGGGAGAAGGTTTACTTATAAATCGGGCACGCGGGCTCCCGCGCGCCCCTTCCTGCTTCCTGTTATCCGCGGGATCCATGGTACTGTAAGTTTATTTCTTAATTAAAGCTGTATATATTCTTTACAATCTGCCTGCATTCATTTACGCCACTACATTTTTGGCGTCCAACGTCAGGCAATCTTGCCCCACCCCCGCCGGGGCACAGGCTTGCCTTTGCAAGCAAGATTAGGCTGCTGGAGCTCAGGAAGCGTGCTTTCAAGTGAGTAGCCCGCGAGCTAACACAGCACGCTCCCGGGTGCTGCTTTTTAGTTCGTGACTTGTGACTATGGCACTGAAGCATGGGTAGAAGAAGCAATTTCCAATGGTAAAAGGAGACACCAGAATACCAAATGTTTTAATTGTGGCAAAATGGGTCATATGAAAAGGAATTGTAAACAACGGATTTTCAGAAATAATAATAATGCATCTTCTAGACATAACAGAAATAGGAGGACTCAGCCTTCAGGTTTATGTAGAAGATGTGGAAAAGGCAGACATTGGACGAATGAATGCACGTCTACAAGAGATAGACAAGGCAACCTGATACAGACAGGAAACGTGAGGGGGTCCTCACAGGCCCCCATGGCAAACATGGTTCAGTCATTTCCAGTTTCTGCAGAGAACGTGCCTCATCAGGACAATTAGGAAGCCCCTTGCCCACTGTTATAAGCAATAATGATCAGAAAGATGAGTTACGTGTATTTTGACAAACTTCTATAAATGATCAAAGACCTAAGCTGAGAGTGTGTGTAAATGGCATTTTTATTACTGGCCTGCTGGACACAGGTGCTGATTAAGTATCATTACCCCAGAATCTTGGCATCCATATTGGCCTCTTCAGAATGTAAATGTTCAGCTCCTGGGAATTGGAACCATATCTCGAGTAAGGCAGAACATGAGATGGGTTGAATGTATAGGGCCAGAGGAACAAATAGGAAAATTAAGGCCATATGTAGCCAATAACGCAATGAATTTATGGGGTTGTGACCTATTACAACAATGGAATACCCAAATTAACATTCCTGCTACTTCTAGAGCCTATATTTCTGAGAATAGTATTAAAAGATATTACAAATAGAGAAAACCGGCTATTCGGTCTGTTCAAGAACAAGCAATTAATGTCCCTTCAGAGATACCAACAGCCTTGCCTCTAAAATAGTTGACTGAGAAACCAATATGGACAAAGCAATGGCCTTTAGCTGAGGAAAAGTTATAGGCTTTAGAACAGCTGGTACAAGAGCAATTAGATGCTGCACATACAGAAGAATCTACCAGCCCTTGGAATTCTCCTGTATTTGTGGTTAAGAAAAAATCAGGTAAATGGAGAATGGTGACAGATCTCAGGGCTATCAACAAGGTTATTCAACCTATGGGCCCTCTGCAATCTGGAAATCCTTTGCTCTATTTATTACCAAAAGGATGGCCTCTCATAGTTATTGATTTAAAGGACTGTTTTTTCACTATACCTTTACAAAAAGAAGATAGAGAAAAATTTGCCTTCACAGTGATTACTTATAACAATTCTCAACCTTCGATGAAGTACCACTGGGCTGTCCTCCCCCAGGGTATGTTAAGTAGCCCCTCCCTGTGCCAATATTTTGTGAACCAACCATTGCAAATAATATGCAAGAAATTTCCCAAATCTATAGTATACCATTACATGGACGACATTTTGTTATCCCATTCAAACATGGATACCTTGAACAGACTGAAGAAATAAAGATACTTTTACCTAAATGGGGATTGCAAATTGCTCCTGAAAAGATACAGAAGGGAGATTCTGTTAATTATTTAGGTTATAAAATAGGTTTGCAAAAAATTAAGACACAAAAGGCACAAATTAGGAGAGATCGCCTACAGACTCTTAATGACTTTCAAAGACTGTTAGGAGACATTTCCAGTCTACGACCAGCTATTAGAATAACACCTGATCTAATAATTCATTTGAACAAAACCTTGGATGGTGATAAAGATTTAAACAGTCCCAGAGAATTAACAGCTGAAGCAGAAAAGGAACTGACAATGATTGAAGAGAAATTACAACAGACACATGTGTACAGGGTGAATCCAGAAATCGATTGTATTCTCGTCATATTACCATCAAAAATTTCTCCTACAGGAATTTTAATGCAGAGAGATGATATTATCTTGGAATGGATCTTTTTACCACATAAACCAAGTAAGAAACTGAAAACTTATGTGGAAAAAGTCTCTGAGTTAATAATAAAAGGCAAGCAGAGACTTCGTCAACTAGCAGGCATAGACCCAGCAGAAATTATAGTGCCTTTCACTGCTGATGAACTAAAGAAATTATGGGAAGATAATGAACCATGGCAAAGAGCTTGTGTTAATTTTTTGGGAGACATTAATAACAACTATCCAAAAAGCAAGAGGCTTTACTTCATAAAGAGAAGTTCTTGGATCCTTCCTCGAATTGTCCGTGATGTTCAATAACTGGAGCCCGTACATTCTGTACTGATGCCAATAAATCAGGGAAGGCAGGTTACAAATCTGAACACTTGGGTAAGGTGGAACAAAGTCTTTATGATTCTGTCTAGAAGGCAGAATTATATGCCATTCTTATGGTGCTAAGGGATTTTAAAGAACCTATTAATATAGTTACTGATTCATAATATGCAGAAAGAGTTATTTTACATATTGAAACTGCTGAATTTATACCTGACGATACAGAACTAACCTCATTGTTTATCCAGGTTCAAGACTTGATCAGGAACAGGCTTTGCCCTATGTACATAACACACATCCTATCCCATACGGGTCTGCCAGGTCCTCTAGCACAGGTATTGCAGGAATTGATCAATTATTGATTGGTAGTGTGCTGCAAGCCTCTGAATTTCATAAAAAAGCATCATGTTAAGAGCAAAGGTTTGAAGAAACAGTTTTCTATTACATGGAAACAAGCTAAGGAGCTTGTAAAGAAATGCCCTACTTGCTCTTTCTATAACCAAACGCCACTGCCTGCAGGGGCTAATCCAAAGGGCACCCATAGGAATGATATCTGGCAGATGGATGTGTTCCACTTTGCAGAATTTGGCAAATTAAAATATGTTCATCACAGCATTGACACTTATTCAGGCTTTCAGTGGGCAACTGCCTTAAGTTCAGAAAAAGCTGATTCAGTAATCACTCATTTATTAGAAGTCATGGCTATCATGGGTACACCTACACAAATAAAGACAGATAATGGTCCTGCTTATGGCTCTAGGAAAATGAAACAGTTTTTTGACTATTACAATATCAAGCATGTTACAGGTATACCATACAATCCTACAGGTCAAGCAGTCATAGAAAGATCAAATTGAACTATAAAGGATATGTTGAACAAACAGAAAGGGGTAGAAAACACCCCCAGAAATAGGTTACATAATGCTTTGTTAACCTTGAATTTTCTCAATGCTAATGAGAAGGGAACAACGGCTGCAGAAAGACATTGGATAATGGAAAAGTCTACTGAACTAAATCAACTGGTTTATTTCAAGGGTGTGCTGACCTCACAATGGAAGCCAGGAAATGTGCTGCATTGGTGAAGGGGTTTTGCTCTTGTCTCCACAGGTGAGGAAAAATTGTGGATACCATCAAATTCATAAAGGTTCGGTTTGAAGAAGAGAAGCCATGTGGAAAAGATAAATAACAATTCATTCATAAGGATGGCGAACATATTGATGGTAAGAAATACAGTTAGGTTGGGGGCAGGGTTCTTTTCTTATCTCCACAGGAAAATACTCATCTTCAAAGAATTTAAGGGACCCTGAATATTTAATTACTGATGGATGGACATATTCTGTAAGTATCAAATATATATATATATATATATATATATATATATATATATATATATATATATATGTCTTATTAAACTTTTCTTTATAAATATGTAGAGCTGGTTTTGGAGTTGGACTATGGCTCAGTCCCTCTTCAATTCCAAGCCTGTTGATAAAAGATATCTCAGAGTTTCTGTCTCAGGTCAGGAGCCATGAAATGGGACAGAATAAGAATAATTATGTACTTGATAAACTTTCTTTGCTTTTCCTCATATCTGTGTCTTTCTTTATATGTCAGTATATGTCCTTGCTGTTAATGTTTAAATTTCCCATAACAAGCAACAAATTTTCCTACAGTAATGTTTAAAGTTTCCAGGATGAAGATGGGGCCCCACAACATCAACTCAATCTGGTTTTTATGACATCATGAATATTTTTTTACGCACTAATATTAGACCTGTTTTTTGGTACCAACTGCATGAGACAATTTCGAATGGTGCACATTTTTGACAATACTCTGGCCGGACCTTCTCAAAAATGCTCAGAGACTAGTTACAATTTTCTTAGGTCAAAGGTTAATTTGAGAATTTTACCATCACTTGCTTTCACAGGTCCCCCTAAGAAGAACGTCACCCCCATGTCAGCTAGAAGGAATCTTAGAGGATGACGTCCCCTCTCCCAACATAGTTTGCCCTCAAGGTTAGGGACACCATTTAGTGGTTGGTTTAGGGTTGAGGGGATGGGGAGATATTTTATGGAATTAGGGGTACTTTCAAAAAAAGGGGGGGATTAACTGGTTTGATGGGATGATTGGTATTTGTGAATTACTGTTTTTAGAAAATTGTATTGGTACTGTTTCTTGTATATTGATATATTGAATATTGAATGTGAGTGTTCCTACCTCTATTTTTGTATAAGAGTATGCTTATAACTTTTTCTATATTGTATTGATACATCTACCATATTACAATGTACATTTCTACCTCTGATACTATTTATATAATAACATTATTTACATTTGATATGTAATGACATTGTTTACAGTTGAAGATCATTGTCTTCATATATTGCACAGTTGTTTATTCTCTTAGTCTTCAAGTTAGATAGGTATTGGGAATTATATGTTTGTCATATTTATTTTTAGGTTAATCAGGTTTTTTAGATACATAGAGATTATATTTAGTATAGATAGTATAATCTTCAGCCTCTTCGAAGAGCTATAGAAAATGGCCTTTAATCTAACCTAGAATTCTGTGCCAACGAGACACAATCATTCCTGGTGACACCACTCTACTCCCGAGAGAACGTTGAGCACCAAAGACACTCCACTGGGAGCTTGTCTTCTTGGCAGAACTGGCCTTTGGGTTAAGAAAAGCACATACCTCAACTACTGACAAAGATACAGAATATCCATCAGTGGATGAAACAGGATTGTCTTATCTTGCCAAGACAGGGTAGGATAGTTCTAAGAAAGTTCCTTGCCTTTAATAATGGTATGTCAGTTATGTTAGGCCTTAGCCAAAGTTGGTTGACTCAACGTTACAAACAAGACTTTGGGTGATTGCCCAGGTAGTCAGTTGTCTCTGTTATTTGTTGCATGTTTTGGATATTTCTCGTTTGTTAAGTAATATTAATTCCCTTCTCAGATGTTTGACGGAATTGAAGATCATATAATTATAGTTACTCTCTACGTTATTTAGACTCCTTGAGATAGATTGTTTAGCAAAACTTTTGTTATGTTTCTTGCTCAATATTGTTTGTTATATTTATTATTTGTTACTATTGTATATAGTTGTATTTGGTTTGGCTCTATCTTATTTAGACAAAAAGGGGAGATGTAGGAGAGACCCAGCCAATCACCTTGCTAGCAGGGGGCGGGGTCCCCAGAGGATATTTTTTACTTATAAAGATTGTGGGTGTGGTCCCAACCGCCCCTTCTGCTTTCCTGTTCTCCGTGGGAACCTGTGGTTCTGTAAGTCTATTTCCCCATTAAAGCTGTATATATTATTACAATCTGTCTGCATTCATTTACACCGCTACAGAAGGTATGTTCTTTCCTATTTGGGTGGAATGTTCTATAGATGTCTCTTAAGTCCATTTGATTCATTACCTCTGTTAATTCTCTTATTTCTCTGTTAGGTTTCTGTCTGGTTGACCTGTCCATTGGTGAGAGAGGAGTGTTGAAGTCTCCTACGATTAGTGTGTGGGGTTTGATATCTGCCTTCAGATCTAGTAATGTTTCTTTTATATATGTGGGTGCTTTTATATCAGGGGAATAGATATTCAGGATTGAGACTTTATCCTGATAAATTGTTCCTGTTATGAATATAAAGTATCCATCTCTATCCCTTCTGATTGATTTTACTTTGAAGTCAATTTTGTTAGGTGAATTGAGTCCATTGATATTAAGTGATAATAATGACCAGTGGTTTTTAACTCCAGTTATTTTTTTTTTGGTGGTAGAGTTTGTGTGTTTCCCTTCTTTGAGTTGTGCTTGTGAAGGTTCACTAGATTTCTGAGTTATTGTGGGCATTGCTGGATGCCATGGTTTGTGATTTTCCTTCTATTACTTTCTGTAAGGCTGTATTTGTGGCTACGTATTGCTTAAATTTGTTTTTATCCTGAAATATTTTGTTTTCTCCATTGATAGTGAACGAAAGCTTGGCTGGGTAAAGCATTCTGGAGTTGCATCCCTGGGCTCTTCGTTTCTGCGGAATATCTACCCAAGACCTTCTGGTTTTCATCGTTTCCATAGAGAAGTCAGGTGTAAGTCTGATCGGTTTACCTTTATAAGTTATTTGACCTTTTTCGTTTGCAGCTCTTAATATTCTTTCTTTATACTGTATGTTTTGCATTTTGATTATTATATGGGGAGCGGATATTTTTTGTTTTTTTGATTCAGTCTATTTGGTGTTCTGTATGCTTCTTGAACCTTCATAGGAATATCCTTCTTTAGGTTGGGAAAGTTTCTTCTATAATTTTGTTGAATATATTTTCTAGGCCATTGAGATGTAATTCTTCCCCTTCTTTTACCCCTATTATTCTTAGGTTTGGTCTTTTTATTGTATCCTAGAATTTCTCGATGTTTTGTGATGAGAATTTGTTGGATTTGCTGTTTTCTTTAATCAGTGTGTTTATTTTCTCTATGGTGTCTTCAGCATCAGAGATTCTTTCTTCTATCTCTTGTATTCTGTTGGTTATGCTTGTCTCTGTCGTCTTTGTTTGTTTACCTAGATTTTCCAAATCCAGCTGGCCCTCATTTTGTGTTTTCTTCATTGCCTCCATTTCAGTTTTCAAGTCTTGAACTGTTTCCATTACCTGTTTGCTTTTTTTTTTTCTTGGTTTCCTAGGGTATCTTTTATGGATTACTCAATTCTTCATACTTTTTTTATTCTTCTCATCCATTTCTTTAAGGGAGTTTTTCATATCCTCTTTAAGAGACTCTATTGCTTTCATAATGTCATTTTTTCTACTTCTTCTGGATTAGAGTATTCAAGTCTTCCTGTTGTATGTTCATTGGCTTCTGGTGTTACCATGTTGTTTTTCAGGTTGTTGGAGGAATTCTTGTATTGGCACCTGCCCATTTCTTCCATCAAAAGCTCTCTGATGGATCTTCTGGTACAGGATCAGGGCCCCTTGCTGGCCAGGGACCCCTCTGATCGATCTTCTGGTATAGGATCAAGGCCCCTTGCTGGCCAGGGACCAGTCTGAAAGGTTGTCCTCAGCACAGGGACAGGACTCTTGGAGTTCGAAGGACCCTGCAGACAAAAGGGCAAACTTGGAGGGGGAGGGGAAGGTTGTGTGGAGCCAAGGAGCCCCTGCAGCAGGAGCTGGAGGTGTGGTGCACTCCCCTCCAGCTGGAAGTGTGCACACACACCCCTCTGGGTGGGTAGTCTCAGTGCACAAACAGGAACTGTTCTTGGGCCAAGGACCTCACAGACACTAGGGGATGCTTGGGGGTTGGGGCCGGGATGTATGGAACAAAGAGGACCCTGCAGCAGAAACTGGAAGGGCCCAGTGCTCCTTCCCTGTTTGTTCCTCCCCACCAGGGATGGCATTCACTCACCAGTCTGAACGGTTGTCCACAGCACAGGGAAAGGACGCTTCTGAAATTTTCTTCATCATGGAAAAGTCTGCTGGATAATATAGGCCTGTAGGCTGAAGACTGATGCCCCAATGGTACAGAAGAACATCAAATGACTGTCCAGGCAGTGAGACGCTTCTGTCATTTCTAGAGTTTTGGAAGTTGCTCACAATTCACTTCCTGTTTACTTAGGTAATATTATATCCTTCTGGAGTCTTTGATGGAGTTGAAGAATTTACAGTTATAGTTATGGTTTTCTTTAGTTATGATAAAAGATAAAGTAGATATAAATATTGTAACTGTAATTCCTGCTAGAAATTTGCTATGTTAAAGCCTTCATTTTTATTTAAACAGAAAAATGGGAGGTAGTGTGGGAGTCCCCTCTGTGTGCTGTCATTGCCATTGATGAATAAAGAAACTGCCTTGGCCTGTTGATAAGGCAGAACTTAGGGAGGCAGGGAAAACAGAACTAAATGCTGGAAGAAGGAAGGAGTCAGAGAGACACCATGGATCTGCAAGAGACAGACACTGGGATCTTTTCTGTGTGGTTATTTTGGGGTTGAGCAAGTTGGGCAGCAGGGATGAACAAGCAGGCCCTCCTCAAACACTTGCCATTCAATAACCAAAATGCAAAACACACAGAAAAAGAAAGAATATTAAGAGGTACAAAGAAAAAATATCAAGTAACATATAAAGGTCACTTTATCTTAATGAGAAAGGGGGAGGGAATAGGGGGAGGGGGAAGGGGGAGGGGAATTTGAGGAGGGGAGGAAGTGTACATTTTTGAATGAAAAAAAAGAATTACACTTGACTTCTCAATGAAAGCCATCTAAGCCATAAGATTCTGGGCAGATGTGCTGGAGACTCTAAGAGACCATGGATGCAAGCCCAGACTACTATACCCTGCAAAATTTTCAATTACCATCATTGGAGAAAATAAGATGATCCATGAAAAATTCATATTTAACCAATATGTACACACAAAGCCAGCCCTCCAGAAAGTACTAGAAGGAAATCCTAACCCCAGGAAGCTAACTGCACTCAGAAAAACACAGCCAACATAAAGCCTACCACCAGAAATACACAAAGAAGGGAAATAGACACACACATAGTACCAATGAAATATAACAGGAATTAACAATCACTGATCATTAATATATCTTAATTTTCATGCACTCAATTCACGTAGAAAGAGACACGAACTAAGGAAACAGATACAAAAAATAGGATCTAGCTTTCTGCTGTATAAAAGAAATACACCTCAACCTCAAAGACAAGCATTCCCTCAAAGTAAAATAGGTTGGGAAAAGATTTTACAATCAAATAGACCTAAGAAACAAGCAGGTTTCTTACTCTCCTAATATCCAACAAAGTAGACTTCAAACTAAAATCAATCAGAAGAGATGGAGAAGGATACTTTATACTCATAGCAGGAACAATCCATCAAGATAAAGTCTCAATCCTGAACATCTATGCTCCTAATAGAAGAGCACCTACATATGTAAAAGAAAGATGACTAAAGCTTAAATTGCATATCATACCCCACATACTAATAGTAGAAGACTTCAACACTCCACTCTTGCCATTGGACAGGTCCACCTGACAGAAACTTAACAGAGAAATAACAGATGTCATGACTCAAATGGACTAAACAGACATCTACAGAACATTCCACTCAAACACAAAATAATAGACCTTCTTCTCAGCACCTCATGGAAACTTCTCTAAAATTAAACACATACAAGGTAACAAAGCAAGTCTCATCAGATCCAAAAACCAGGAGTAACCCCCTGTATCTTCTTGGATCAGCAAGGTTTAAAGTTAGAATTTAACAACATTATTCTCAGAAAGCCTATACTCATGAAAATTGAACATTGAACTATTGAATCACCCCTGGGTCAAGGAAGAAATAGAAAATTATAGACTTCTTAGAATTAAATGAAAATAAAGTAAAATGTACCCAAACCTATGGGATGCTATGAAAGCAGTGCTAAGAGGAAAGTTCATAGCACTAAGTTCCTACTTGAAGAAATTGTAGAAAGCTCACACGAGTGAATTAAAAGCACACCTGGAAGCTCTAGAACATAAAAAAGCAGACTCACTCAGGAAACTATGAGATAGAAAAAAAATCAAACTGAGGGCTAAAATCAATAAAAATAGAAGCAAAGTAAACAATACAAAGTATCAGTGAAACAAAGTACTGGTTCTTTGAGAAAATCAATAAGGTAGAAAAATCCTTATCAAAACTAATCAAAAGGTAGAAGGAAAACATCCAAATTTACAAAAATCAGAAATGAAAACAGGAGCACAACAACAAACACCGAGGGAATTCAAAGAATCATTAGGTAATACAACAAAAACCTGTATTCTACAAAATTAAAAAAAATGTAAAAGAAATAGACTATTTTCTGGATAGATACCATATACCAAAATTAAATCAAGGCTAGGTGAACAATTTAAATAGACCTATAAACTGCAAATAAATAAAAACTATCATTAAAAGACTTCCAACAACAACAAAAAAAGCTCAGGTTCAGATGATTTTAGTGCAGAATTCTGCCATAACTTCCAGAAAGAGAATACTTATGATCCCCAAAGTGTTCCACATAATAGAAAGAGAAGAAACATTTCCAAATTCTTTTTATGAGGCTACAGTTACCCTGATACTGAAATCACACAAAGAATCAACCAAGAAAGAGAATTATAGACAAATTTCACTCATGAACATAGATGCAAAAATACTCAATAAAATATTGACAAACTGAATCCAAGAAATCCTCAAAAAAATCTTCCACCATGATCACATCAGCTTCAGCCCAGAGATGCAGGAATAGTTCAACATATAATAATCTATCAATGTAATCCACCATATGAATAAAATGAAAGAAAAAAAGCCATATGATCATCTCATTAGATGCTGAAAATCGCTTGACGAAATTCAACACCCCTTCATAATAAAGGTCTTTGAGAGATCAGGGATATAAGGATAATTTCTAAATATAACAAAAGCAATATACAGAAAGTCAATAGCCAATACCAAATTAAATGCAGAGAAACTCAGAATGATTCCAATAAAATTATGAACAAAACAACACTGTCCACTCTCTTCATATCTATGCAAAATAGTTCTTGAAGTTCTGGCTATAGCAATAAGTCAACAAAAGGAGATCAAGGGGATTCAAATGGGAAAGAAAGAAGTCAAACTTTCATGATTTGCAAAATGATATGATAGTATGTATAAGTGACCCCAAAATCTCTACCAGGGAACTTGTACAATTGATAAATACCTTCAGTAATGTGGTAGAATATGAGATCAATTCAAAAAATAATTAATAGCCTCAGTATATACAAATGATAAAAAAGCTGAAAAAGAAATCAGAGAAATATTACCTTTCGCAATAGCCACAGATAACATAAAGTATCTTGGGGTAACACTAACCAAAGAAATGAAAGACCTATTCAACAAAAACTTTAAACTTTTGAAGAAAGAAATTGAAGAAGATACCAGAAAATGGAAAGATCTCCCATGTTCTTGGATAGATAAGGTCAACATAATAAAAATGACAATCCTAATAAAAGCAATCTATAGATTTAATGGAATCCCCCATCAAAATCCCAACACAATTCTTTACAGGCCTTAAAAGAACAATAATCAACTTCATATGGAAAAACCAAAAACACAGCATAGTCAAAACAATCCTATACAATAAAGGAACTTCCAGAGCTATCCTTAAAATCAAGTTCTATTACAGACCTACAGTAATGAAAACAGATTGCTATTAGAATAAAAACAGAGAGATTGACCAATGGAATTGAATCAAAGAGATGGATATTAATCCACACAGTTATGAAGACCTAATTTTTGACAAAGAAGCTAAAATTATACCATGGAAAAAAGTAAGCATCTTCAACAAATGGTGCTGGCATAACTAAATGTCAACATGTAGAAGAATGAAAATAGATCCATATCTATATGCATGCATAAAACTCAAGTCCATATGAATTAAAGACTTCAATATAAATGCATCCACACTGAAAATGATAGAAGAGAAAATGGAAAATAGCATTAAATGCATGGGCATTGAAGACCACTTCCTAAATTTAACACCAGTAGCACAGACACTGAGAGCAACAATAAATAAGTGGGACCTCCTGAAACTAATAAGCTTCTATAAAGCAAAGGACATAATAAATTAAAAGAAAAGGGAAGCCTACTAAATGGAAAAGGATTTTACCAACCCCACATCAAACAAAAGACCGATCTGCAAAATATATAAAGAACTCAATATGGCTCTAGAGGGGATCCCAGGTGTCCTTGGGCAGCAGAGTAGAGGGTGCCTGAACTGGCCTTGCCCCACTATCACACTGATGATTATCTCAAATATGACCATGGATTCTTTGCCCAGCAACAGATGGAGATAGACACAAAGTCCCTCATCAGACGAACAGACTGAGCCCTCAAGGTCCATTTGAAGAGCAGAAGGAGGGAGAAGATGAGCAAGGAAGTCTGGACCACGAGAGGTTGGTCCACCCACTGAGACAGTGTGCCTGTTCTAATGGAAGCTCACCAAATCCAGCTGGACCAGGACTGAATGAGCATGAGATCAAACTGGACTCTCTGAATGTGGCTAAAAATGGGGGCGGACTGACAAGCCATTGATAAAGGCACTGGGACTTTTTTCTACTGCATATACTGGCTTTTTGGGACCCTAGTCTATTTGGTTCAAAGCTTCCTAGGCCTGGATGTAGTGTGGGGGGGGGCTTGGACTTCCCACAGGGCAGGGTTCCCTGCTCTCTCTTAAGGAGGGAGGGAGAGGGAGGAGGGTAAGTGAGGGAGAATCCCATTGGATGTCCCAAAAGTAACCCCAAGATGCTTAAGATTTGTAGGACAAAGGGTATTTTGTACAGGAGAGGGTCTGGATGTTGGTCCAATGGGGATCATAAACCCTATAGGGATGGAAAGTGAGTAATGGGAAAATAATATTCTAAAATAATAAATTCTTACAGCTGCATTTATATTAAGACATATATTAGGAGATTTGTGTCAAGTAACATAAACACATAAATAGGGAAGCTGCTACCTTCTGAATCAGAAAGGTTTTTGCTTAAAAAATAGGTTTGATGAAGTTATCAAGAGATAAATTTGGGGGATTGTTTGAGAAGGAACTTTATAGTCAAGGGTACTGTTTGAGGCAGAGGCACATCTTACAGAGACAGTTAGCTTAGCGGTATTCTGCATAAGAGATGAAGACGAACACCCAGCCTTTAGACTTGAGATACTGAGATGACAAGGTAAGAGAATAAGAGAAGCTGAAGGGAACTGAGACTTAGTTTCCATGAGATTTTATGGCTTTTAGTGCTGGCTAAATGTTTGAGAGAGACAGAGAGACACAGTCTTAAAAGTCTCCAAGCTGAAGTATTTACAGAAGAGTTCATGTGAAAAGGATGTTCTCTGGTGCTGGAAACGGTAAACTATTATGCTAGCATTTCATTTGTTTACCACACAGAACGGCTTTTACTTAGATGCCTCTGCCATCACTATGTCTTACTAGTTTGGTTCTTTCCATCGAGTCAGTCTCAGCTGTCTTGCTCATTACCATCGACATGGTCCCAGTTTTTCCTGGTATTTTTAGTGTCTTCTAGTTCTATTGTTTCACTTTCTCCATTCCTCAAGGTTTACCATGATTCAAAATGTGGTCTTTGGTATCCTCTGCCTAAAGTTTTTGCCTGCACTGAATTTCCAGTGTATGTGACTCAAACAGCACACTATACTTAGTGCCCAATAACGTGACTGTTTACAAATGATTTTCATTTTTTCAAACTTGCTGTATAGTTTTTAAGATCCAGTGTCAGTTTTTTTTTTCAGTATATGTTTCCTCCTTATTTAGTTGTGCAAGGCCAGTTTCATATAGTTTACTACTGAAGTATTTGCAAACAGTGACTGACTAGGTGTAAAGAAACCAGGTCTCTGATAGAAGATGGAAACTGATAGAATATACATTTACTGGAATAAGTTCTGTGAAACTAATTTAATACATAGTAACTTGGGACTGAAAATTAGAGGTGCAACAGGTTAGGATCACTACAATGGTTGACTTGATTATAAACAATGATTTTATAATCAATATTATTAGGTAATTAATCACCATAGAGTAAAACCAGAATTCTTTCTTTCTTTAGCTGTAATTGTGCCTGCAAAGTACTGAGGGTACTCAGGACTAAAACACAGAAGTGTGAACCTTATGTTCTAGGTATAAGCCAATTGCCATCAAAGAACATTTGGTGGGTAAGTCGGTTGTGGTGCTATTCACCTGAAATTCGAGCAATCAGGAGGCAGCGTGAAAGAATTACATAAATTTGAGGCCAGCTTGGGTTGAACAGAGAATAACAGTCCAGCCAGGGCTATGTAGCAAGTAGGACTTGTCTCCAAAAGCCAAAAATAAATAAATAAATTAATTAATTAAAAAAAAATTTCCCCACTAAATGTGATTTCAAGTAGTGCTAAAGTAATTGAAACTCACTCACTGTACCTGCCACTAACAGTCCTTTGTGTATTTCTTTTAAAATTTTTCTAGGCTGATGCACCGAATCCAGGACTCATTCCAGATGCAGATGCAGTGGGGGTAACAGTTGTGCTAATTACTTGCACCTATCGAGGTCAAGAATTTATTAGAGTTGGCTACTATGTAAATAATGAATATACTGAAACAGAATTAAGGGAAAATCCACCAGTAAAACCAGATTTTTCTAAGGTAATTTTTCTTACTATTCCTTTTTAATTACTGTACTATCCAAATTTTACGGGATTGTTATTTCATTCTACACTGTGAACACGGTCTTGAAGCAAATCTGAAGTGTTGTAGCACTTGAACAAACTAATCATTGCTCCATTTGCATGGATGACCTCAGTCCTGCCTCTAAATTAATGTTAGGTGGGTACCTTGAGTCAACACTGAGGACATAGACTGTCCTATTTTTGTAGCGAAGTGATTAAATATATTTTTGCCCATAATGCTTCCTAAAATTGTGGCAAAAAGATTAATGTGATTTTGTTATTCATTTCTTTTGCAATGGTTTTGAGAGGATTTTCTGCTGTAACCCAAGTTGGCCTTGAACTATGGCATTCTTCCTTCTTCAGTTATCCAGGTTTTAGGATTATAGTTGTCACCCTGCAGTGTGTGCTTATTTTTATTAATATTTAGAACAGCTATATATGTTATCCTATCATTTTTGATGATGACAACTTAAATTCTGAGACATTAAAATTTGATTCAGTAGTCTTAAAAACATTTAGTATCTTAAATTTTTCCCACTGGGAACAGTTAACGGGTTTAGTTACTAGTCTTTTTTTTTTAATAAATTGACCATGGTACTCTATGTGGCAGACTTGCTACAAACTTGAGAAAGTTTTGCTTTCTGCTGGTGGGTTGGGATGCCTTCCACAATTTGGAGTTGTCCTGTTGAGCCAGGGTTATTCCTGATAGAACCTTTGTATAGCAGTAAAAAAAAAAAAAACAAAATGACAACAATAATAATAATTAAAAAATCCCTTAAAATACTGTTTCTGGAAATGCATTTTAATATATTACAGTTAAGATCCGAGTAATTATAGAGGTTCTATTTGAGAAAAATTGTTCAAGTCTTTGTTTTTTGTGTTTTATTTCTTGGTGCTTAGGATTGAACCTACAGACTTAGCCAGAATACTTCTTTGCACTGAGCTATATTCCCAGCCTGCAAACACATTAGGCTAAAGACATACTTATTTAACTAAAAACATTCTCTAAAGCGTGGGAAGTACCTTTCCCCCCTTAGCATTAGGAAGCAGAAGTATAAAAGCAAGACACTTTGTTGTAGGGATGAAATGATCTAGATGAATTTTTCCCTGTCTCCTGTTTGGAAATGCTGTATTAGTCCTTGACTATTAGTTATGTGTAACTGCTTCTCTTTCTGATAGCTTTGCATATGAATTTAGTCCTTTAAAAGGACTAACAGAACCACCCAGTTTGCATATGGTAATCTAACTTTTCTGGTGCTCACCATTTAACTGTTTTTCTTTCTAGCTTCAAAGAAATATTTTGGCATCTAATCCCAGAGTCACAAGATTCCACATTAACTGGGAAGATAACACAGAAAAACTGGAAGATGCAGAGAGCAGTAACCCAAATCTACAGTCACTTCTTTCAACAGATGCATTACCTTCAGCATGAAAGGGATGGTCCACGTCAGAAAACTCACTGAATGTCATGTTAGAATCCCACATGGACTGCATGTGATAACATGCCATCCCATTAGTACAGATTAAGCTATTAAAAACAGAACTATTTCCCTGAAGTTCCATAAGTACATAGTCAAGGTGAAATGTGAAGAATCTGTTTAAAAACATCCTGTAGAAAGTTTATAAGAAAACCAGTATTTGAGCAAATTGTGGAATATAAATACAACTATTTTTAAGTACTTTTTTTTCTCTAATGTGTTATTTTATTTGTTCTTGAAACTAATCTGGTTAAAGTATATATATTATTTTCTTCTTTATATGTAATTAAAGCATTTAAAAAAAAGAGTTATCAATTATTAGACCAGGTTGTGAAGGGGTTTTAGCCTCTTGGACAATAATACATTTTACTAGCCTTCAAAAGAACAAAGTTTACTTCAACTAAAATGATTTCCTGTGAAGACAGCGTCCTTTTAATTTAAGGAGCAAACTTCCATTCTGTAGTGAAAAGCTATCTTTAAAAAGGGAATTTGAAATCAACTACATGCCACTAAGGCTTTCCTAGGCCACCCCAGTGCATCTTGTGGCTACCACCACGGCTTGTGTTAACACTGGACTTGTGGTTTTATGTAATAAATGTGGCTGCCTTTGAAGTCCCTCTGAGTATGGTTTAATGCTTCCCTACTAATAGAACTGAGAGACCACGATCACAAATCATTATTGTCCAGAGATTTCAACACGGCAAGAGCAAATGTAAGGTTTCTCAAGTGTAAGATTAGATTATAGCTGGATGGTGGTAGTGCACACCTTTAATCCCAGCACTTGGGAGGCAGAGGCTGGTGGATCTCTGTGAGTTCGAGGCCATCCTGGTTATAGAACTAGTTCCAGGACAGCTAGGAGGCTGTTAAACAGAGAAATCCTGTTTTGAAAAGCCAAAAAGATCTGCTGTTCATTTTACAGAAACTCTGAACTTGGGTTGTCGGCAGTGTTGCTATAAGAAAGGTAATTTAGAAAGGTCTGCTTTGCTTTATCCTAATAAGCTGGCTAGTTTTGTTCACAGCAAATACAATACCCCATATCCTCTGCTTCTCATTAAAGTGATAAGATCAGGGCATAGCTGTAGTTGACATGTTCTAGACAGCTTTTCCAGACAATTTTTTTTTGATGAGCAATTTTAGAAAGGAACTTACCAAATAAATGGGCCAAAAGCATATTTTCTTTAATGAGAAGTAAGTACTTCAAGGATTTGCTCCATTAAATTTACAGTAGAATATTTTCTTTTGACCCTTGCTGATGGTAAGCAGAACAGCCATAAGATGCAAGTTATGCAGTGCCTTCACATCTAAGCTTTTATACTGCGCTTTTAAAAGCATTTTAAGGAAAGGCAAGGCATTTTTTGTTTTTCTTTTAGAAAGGCATGTGTATTTTAGAATATGAATTTGTGAAAAAAGCCTTGTTAAAAGTTAAAACTTTGAAATTCAATACTCCAAATTATTACAGTACTGTCCATATCCCAGTCCACAGATTTTAAAAATAAAATGCTTCTGACTTAAGTATTTGAAAAGAAAAATCTCATTTTTGTCTAACTACAATTAGGAAAAAATGTTAAAACAAGAGTTAAGTGATCAATACCGTAGGAAGAGTTTGTTAGAAATAAAAAGTAAAAACTAAAATCACCAAGTAAAACAATTTACTTGAGTCTTTACCTGATTATAAATACCATTTTGCAATACTATACGTTCAGGTTTTTATGTCAGTTTTTAAATGTATAGCTCACAGTCATAAGTTTGAGACATAAAACTATTGCCTTTTATTATTTTAAATGTTACTACTCTGTAGAATTTAAAGTTAAAAAACAAATGAATAATAGAACTATTTAAATTAAGAATTAAGAAATTAGCATACATGGAATTCCCTCCTGTTTAGCCCTGTTTATAGACATTATGTCTGAATTATAGCTAAAAGGCTTAGATAACATCCCCAGACCCCTTTATTCATTTATTCATTCATTTATTTATTTTGAGATAGCATCTCTCTATATAGCTTTAGGTGTTTTGAACCTATAAAGTAGGTCAGGCTGTCCTTCAACTCGCAGAGATCTGCCTGCCTCTTCCTCTGGAGTATTAGAATTAAAGACATATGCCACAATGCAATGTCTGGGGAAAAGACACACACACACCCCTCTGCTCATTTATACCACTGAAGAGCTAGGTGAGTAGGTTATGAAGGTATCATTTCTTTGAGTTAAGGAAGCACTCTAGAAACTGAGGAAGTATGTATGCATGCACGCATCTCCTCATTCATAACCTTGTCTGACCCTTAACTTTCTACTGTTTTACCCTATAGTTTTAGGGTCTAGTTTTATTAAGAAAGTCTTTGAAGGACTGTCAGTATGGCTCAGCAGGTAAAGGCTTGCTGCCAAGCCTGACTACATGAATTTAATACCCAGGATTCACATGATCAAAGGAGAAAACCAATGCCCACAAGTTTTCCTCTAATTTCATATGTGCACACACAAAAGAAATGAAAGTAATATAAAATTTAAAGAAATGAAAGACTATGGTGTGGTTTTCTACCACAACCCATAGTGATACTGTGCAACACCCTGCAACACAACTATACATTTATATTAAATTTTTTTCACAAACATGGCCCCTTTGCTACACCTTAAACTATGTGCAGCCTGACTCTAAATGGACTTCAAAAGAATGACGAAAGGCTATGGCATCTTTGGAGTGGTAGAAAGTAGCAATAAGTTTCTACAATTGTAAAATCTTTACTAATCTTTTGTCTCACATTTGGATTCTGATCTTGACATTTAAAATGTGGGAAAAGTGCTAATTCACTTTACATTATCATTAACACTTTCAAGCCATAGCCATTTACTGTACTATTGCCTCGATATTAATAGTCTGACATTATTAGTTGCCTGCAAGATAGCATGGGCTTGTTTCTTGACAATCTTCATAACTGCTTAGGAATCATTTCATGTAATTACTCACACAGTGTCTTGTTGATTTTAGGATGTAGAACACACTGGGCCATAAGGATTTCAAAATGTACAAGCAGTGCTCGTTATAGCCACTCCTAGTGTTCTCAGTTCACACATCCCATCTTATCAGCAGTCACTAATACAGTATTTAAAGTCCTCAAATGGAACTCCTGGGACATTCCTTTTGTGATGACCTTTATAAGCATCTCATAAGGCTACAGAATGAGGCTCTCTTTTTTGTTGTTGTTGTTGTTTTTGGTTTTTCGAGACAGGGTTTCTCTGTGGTTTTGGAGCCTGTCCTGGAACTAGCTCTTGTAGACCAGGCTGGTCTCGAACTCACAGAGATCCTCCTGCCTCTGCCTCCCAAGTGCTGGCTATCTTAACATGTAACAACACCCTGTGAAACCAAAGTCCTATTTTTACAAGAACAGAATAATCAAAACCATAAAAATAGAAAACATCAAGACACATTTTAAAAACAATTTCTCCTAAATTTCCTGTCACTTATAACCAGATATTGATAGTCTGTCTGTAAAAGCTTTTAAATATACTTGCTGAAGTATTATTACAGTGTATGAACAGAATCTCTTAGTACATATGTGAACATATGTTTTCTAAATAAACAAATCTCTCTAAAAGGTGTCATTAGGAGCCACTGTTGGCCATGAAAATGCCTTAAGCTATATGCTATCGACTTATTCTGTAAAATGAATTTCCTTATTTGAAATTGGTAGATCTTTATAAAATGACATCTTTACATTTTCGTACATAAAACTAAGTTCTAAACAGAAAACATGGACCTTTTTAAAGATACTTCCTTAATAGTACAAAACGGATGTTATATTTCCTTCAATTTTTGGCAGTAACTTAAATAACTACTTGAATTCTACAACAGATACTTTTTCAGAAGAAGATTACTGTTAGTTTCTGCATTAATGTCAATTTAATTTACTTAAAATTGTCACATCCGGGGGAAACGTTTTTTTTTTTCCTCAATAAAAAATTAATTAAAAAAAAAAAAAAATAAAATAAAATAAAATTGTCACATCCAGTACCTGCACTGGTAGATCCAATTCCGGTAGTCAGTACGGACCTTGGTGTAATCTTGGCTGCATATTTGAGGAATTGCGATTTACCTGTGCCAGGATCCCCAACCAATAAAAGATGAGATTCACCTAGGAAAAAAAATAAAGGTGTAAAGGTTCAAAATTCTTAAAAGATCTATGAATACCATATAGCTAAAAAAAAAGAAATGCCAACATTTTATATGGCATTTTGATAAATTTATTGCAAGGCTCTTCAGGAAGCAGTTAATGCGAAGATCCTTAGAAAAAATAGCTGTCACAAATACAGCAATTTTTGATCACTGAATGTGACACTGAAGACTTAGTAGAGTATGTGCTATTTCCAGATGCTTAGGCCCATTCTTAACATTTTTAAAATCCTTGACTTAAAACAACTTTCTGATTTTTATCTATTTTAAAATCTAAACTACTATGATTAAAGCTATCCATATAAGCCATACAAGGTTTTCTAGGTTTCAAAGTACTTCTAAATGTTGGGGATTTTGTAAGTGCTTTATACATGTCAAATCATTGTGCACTTTCATTTATGTAAACTTTCATAGCTTAGTGAAGTCTACCTTAAAATGATTACTCAATTTTCACATTTAACACAAATGGACATAACCTGTCCTGTGGTAGATACTTTTATTGGACAAATCAATTTCTTTAGTAATAAGTATTTTCTAATTATATTAATAAGAAACAATTATTTAAGCTCAACATTTAGCAAAGTGCCTTGCAGATAATAGGTGATCAAATACACAGTTCCTAAGATGTGTCTGTTTATTTGCTGCTGTACTGTAGGGTCTCAAAGTTCTGCTAACAACCTGGCTTAGAGTTTTTTTTTTTTTTTTGTCTTTGGGTTAACTCTGGTTAGCAACCTGTGTGTGCCATGCTTGCTGCACAGCTTTCTGTTACCAGTGTGGCACACTTGGAGTCTTTGCTTGAATGTGACCTACAGCAGCAACTCCTGGCAGATGACTTGACTGCTGCCTACCAGCAGGAACACCAGCAGGCAGAGTGTGAGCAGCAGTTGGCAGTCACGGATAGAGACCAAGACACCATTTCTAATCTCACTCTTTTTTTTTTTTTGAGATAGGGAGCCATTTTTGTGGTACCTTTACAGGCTTGTAGTATATAGTCACGGAAAAAATTTAGGGATTTCTTTCATCTTTATGGAATTAGAGAAGAAAGCTTTAATAAAATGCTGATTGGCGAGTAGCCAGGCAGGAAGTATAGGCAGGTATGACCAGAACAGGAGAATTCTGGGACTAGGAAAGACTCAGCCTACAGTAGTCATCCAGACACAGAGGAAGCAAGGTAAGAATGCCTTGATGATAAAAGTACCAAGCCATGGCTAACACAGACAAGAATAAAGAGTTAATGTATGATGTAAGAGTTAGTTAATAAGAAAGTTTGAGCTAATAGGCCAGCCAGTTTATAATTAATGTAGGCCTCTGCGTGTTTCTTTGGAACTGAACAATTGTGGTACTGGGTGGAACAGAACCTCTGTCAATAGCAAACTTCCTTATTTTGCAAAATAAGTGTCTAGTTCAACTTGTGACTTGAGAATAATATGCATTAGATTGGAGGCAAATATTTTTCTCAGAATGTCACCAAAGAAGAATGAAAACGAAGATTTAATTCATGTTTGACACATGTGGGATTTTTTCCCAATAAAAACCCATACTCTACAAACCCAAGGCTATGATGTATTATTTCATGTAACACATGGTAAATAAGCTCACAGTCAGAGTTACCACTATGATGAAAAATGTGTTGTGTGCATCACCTCTCCAGTCTTTTAAACTGAACTCCCTAGTTTAAAGTTCTATGCTAACAGTGAGTTGTCTTTATTTCAGAATACGCTAGAAACCAATGCATAAAAGCTAACCTTAGTCTAATTAATCCCCATCATCCACATAAAAAGCTGGGCATGGTGACAGGCTTGTGATCCCAGGACAGAGGAGGCAGAGACAAGTGATGACTGGGGCTCACTGACCCACAAATCTAAGAGCCTTCTACTCAGGCAACTTGCAGGGGTGGGGGGGCATAGACACAGCTGCTGGTTCCTGAGGAATAACGCAAGACTGTCCTCTGGCTTTCAGTTGCATACACAATCATGCAGCAGAATTGCACAGACACACCACACACAGCAGAAACTTCAATGCTAGAAATGGACTTGAATGGAAGATGCTGTTGGAGATACTAATGTCAGCACTTGAATAAAGCCACTGAGCTGCACAGCACATAAGCTGTCTGCAGGAGCCTTATGTCCTTAGTCACAAACCTGCAAAGGGATCGCACTTATAGTGTTCCCAAAAGTCTTCAAATTCTTTCCGAACTTCCTCATCCATGACCATCCCTGCGGACTGCTCATTATTCACTTGGACATAGTTGGATTTCAAGACAATCTTCACTTCACAGCGTACATCTCACTGAAAAGGCTTCCACCGCTGCATTACAACCCCATAGATAGTGAGGTCATCCCCTAAGGAAAAGCACTGTGTAAGTACATTGGTAATATCATGCATGGTGGCTTGGCATTAGATCATTTGACAAAAGACCAGAAATTAGAAATAAGCTACCCACATACTCCTTTTTTTTTCCAAGTATGCACACTCATTCAAAAGGAATTAGCAAGTTTAGGGCAAAATACCCCAGATTCTCAACCGCCCAACAAGTAATTGTTTCTGAATAAAGTCAAAAGTCATCATTTTTTTTTGAAGTCTGCTATATAATAATCACACAATTATTACCCCTCACCAGGAGTAGTGTAGTAGATTTGTTTAAGACTAATCAGCCAGGGCTGGAGAGATGGCTCAGAGGTTAAGAGCATTGCCTGCTCTTCCAAAGGTCCTGAGTTCAATTCCCAGCCACCACATGGTGGCTCACAACCATCTGTAATGGGGTCTGGTGCCCTCTTCTGGCATGCAGGCATACACACAGACAGAATATTGTATACATAATAAATAAATAAATATTTTTAAAAAATAAACTAAAACAAAATAAAAAATATAACTTGCACACACAAAAATTTAATTATATGAGACTGAAATATAAATTACTGCATTAAAGTTTGAAGCAGAATGTGTCAGATGTGGAAACATGAATTAAAGGAATCCCACGCTAGCTCAGAATAGGATATACTAAGCTTTTATTTATCAAAAGGGAAAAATCATGGTTTACTGTGAGGAAACAGGAATGGGATACAAAATCCAGGTGTGGTGAGCAGAAAGAGGCTGAGTGGGTACTCCCATGGGCTTTTTGTTACCTAAAGCAATACCCAATCTGATTCAGCCTCTCAAAGGTCATCGACTGAATGAGATTCCCCCATTAAAAGCTTCTACAAAATTTTATTTTAAAGAAATAGAATATTTTGTAATCTCTATTATGCTAGTTTATAGTATATACTCCTTTAAATACATTAAAATATACTTAAGCTAACATGACAATTTCTAAATAGAACATTAATAAATCTCCAATATTATAAGTGATGAAGCTATCAACATGGGAAAACATTTCTCTAATAGGAAATGGATATTACCTTAATTAGGGCTTCATTGTTTTGATAAAACACTACGACCAAAATCAGCTGAGGGAACAAAGGGCTTATTTCATCTCATAGCTTATAGTCCATCATCCAGGGAAGTCAGGATAATGACAGATTGTAGGAACTTTAAAGTAGGAACTGATGAAGAAGTCATGGACTAAAGCTCACTCCTGGTTTTCATTCCTTGAACTGCTCATCCCAATATCTTATAGTACTTTGGACCACCAATCCAGCAGTGGCACTGCCCACAGTGGAAACTTCCCACATCAATCATTAATCAAGAAAATACCCCCAACAGGTTTGCCCATAGGCCCATCTGGTGGTACCAATTTCTCAAGTGAAGTTCATTAATCAAGAAATTGGCTCCCATAACCTTGTCCACTGGCCAATCTGTTAGGGACATTTTCTCAGGTGAAATTCCCCCTTCTAAAGTAACTCTAGCTTTTATGAAGTTGATTAAATACTAACCACCACAGATGTTATCTTTTTTTCTTTCCTAAGTGAAAATACTGAACTAGACATTTACAGTAGAATGTTATATCCACAGGAAATATTACATTATTTTTATACCTTGTCTAAAGATTTTAGGATTCTCAGATGTAATAATGGTTTGTGTGCAATTATGTTTTTCCCTTATTGAAATACAATAAATTAAATGTCCTCATAGAAAAACTAGATTCAAAGTTGTGGACTGATGTAAATCAGAGTAAGATCCTGACTATGGCAGATAAATCACTATAAACAAATAAGTGCCACCTACACAAAATGTGGATTTCCCACAAGTCACTATTTCCTCTCAATGGATGAAAATTTTGAGCATCAAAATCACATCTGAGACCAGTCTGCACTCTGGTGAGAGAACTGCTACAGGGTGCATCCCAACCCATGATATACACTGGATGCTGTCCTGCCAAGACTCATTCTGCCAAACAACCCAATGCACCTGTACATCCTCCTCATAATCACTTCTTTGTAATTCAAGCAGACTAGATGGGAACAGGCTCAAACCATCCCAGTTGGAAGCACACCTTGTACCCCTCCTCCTCCCATCCCAGCATCAGCAACTCAGCTAGATGCTGCCCCCAACCCTGGTGGAACTCCAGTGCTCTGTTGCACTACCCATCAATCTACAGTCAGATGAGAGACCTATGTTCAGGTGATGTCCCAACCCATTCCTTTCACTGGATGCTGTCCCAGCAGAACCTACTCCACCATCCAACCCCAAGAACCTGAATATCCTCCCCATGGCCAGCCCTCCTCTGCAACTCTAGCAGTCTACATAATCATAGGTGCCACACCAGTTGGAAAATCAGGCACATGTCTGATGTGAGAGGGTCTTCAACTTGTGTTGGTTTCATTGGTTAATAAAGAAACTGCCTTGTCCCTTTGATAGGACAGAAAATTAGGTAGGCGAAGCAAGCAGAACAGGATGCTGGGTAGATGGAAGTGAGGTCAGACGTGATGAAGCTCCAGCCCAAGATGGACGTACACTAGAATCTTCCTGGTAAGCTACCACCTCGTGGTGCTACACAGATTATTAAAGATGGGTTAAAGCAAGATATGAGAGTTAGCCAGTAAGAGACTAGAGCTAATGGGCCAAGCAGTGTTTAAATGAATACAATTTGTGTGTTGTTATTTTGGGTATAAAGCTAGCTGGTGGCCAGGAGCTGGGTGGCGGGAAGCAGTCTGCGGCTCCTTCTACACATGTCCATACAACAACAGTTGGAAGAACAGGCACAGGCAGAAGACATACTATTTGGAAGAAAAGTTGATTAAACACCACTGAGAGAATACTTTCAACAATCTAAAGAGCAGTGTCACCTTGAGAACCCAGTGATCCTGAGATAACAAAATCTGAAAGGGCCAATGTAGCTGAAACACAAGAAAACAAATTAAAATTTACTTTATGGAGATTATAGAGGCTCTTAAAAAGGAAATGAAAAACTCCCTTAATAAGATGTTGAGGAAGAAATAAACAAAAAAAATGGAAAAAAATCAACAAATCCTTTAAAGAAAGCAAAGAAAGATGAGAAAAAATATTTCAAAAGTTAAGGAAATGGTATAAGACTTGAAAAGTAAAATAGAAACAATAAAGAAAACACAAACCAAGGAAACTATAGAAATGAAAAATCTCGGGAAGTGAAAAGGATCTATAGATGCAAGCATCACCAATGGGGGGAAAAAGAGATGGAAGGGAGAATCTCAGGTGTTGAAGATATAATAAAGGTAATAGATTCATCAGTAAACAAAAAATATTGAATCCAATAAGTTCCTAAAAAAAATTCCAGAAATTCTAAAGCCATGAAAAGACAATGCCTAAGAATAATAGGGATAGAAAAAGAAGAATTCCAGCACAAGGTACAGAAAAGATATTAAACAAAATCATAGAAGAAAATGTTCCCAATCTAAAGAAAGACATGCCTATAAAGTTACATGAAGCTTACAGAATACCACATATGCTGAACCAAAAATAAGGACTCTCACCACAAAATATTCAAAACACTAAACATACAGAATAAATAAAGCATTTTAAGAGGTAAAAAGGAAAAAGGCCAAGTAATGTATAAAGGCAGATGAATCAGAATTATATCTGACAACTCAATGGAGACTCTCAAAGCCTGGCCAGATATTTTATAGTCACTTAAGTGACCATGAATACCAGCCCTGAATGTTATACCCTGAAATCTTTCAATCAACATTGATGGAGAAAACAAGATGCTTCATTAAAAAAAGTGATTTAAACAATACCTATCCACAAATCCAGCCCCAGAGAAAGCACTAGAAAGAAAACTGCAAACCAACGAAGTTAGCTGTACTCATGAAATCATACAAAATAGAAAATCACACACTAACAAACCCAAAGTAACAGGAATTAATAATTGATAGTCAATAACATCTCTTAATATCAATGCATCCAATTTGACAACAAAAAGGCACAGGCTAACAGAATGGATATGGAAGCAAGATATATCTTTCTGCTCCATCTAAGAAACACACCTCAACTTCAAAGACAGACATTACCTCAGAGTGAAGTGTTAGGAAAAGATTTTCTAATAAAATTGACCTAAGAAGCAAGCCAATGTAGCTATCCATATCTAGTCTATATAAAAACTTCAAATTAAAATCAATCAAAAGAAATGGAGGAGGCCATTTCATTTTCATCACAGGAAGAAAACCATCAAGATAAAGTCTCAATTCTGAACATCTATTCCCCAAATGCAAGAGATCCCACATTTGTAAAAGAAACATTACTAAAACTAAAATCACAAATCAAGCCCCATATATTAATAATGGAAGACATCCACACCTCACTCATCCCAATAAACAGGTCTACCATACAGAAACTTAACAGAGAAACAAGAGCACGAATAGATATCGTGACTCAAACTAACTTAATAGCCATCTACAGAACATTTCATCCAAACACAAAGGAATATACCCTCTCAGCATATTAGGGTACCTTCTCTAAAACTGACCACATACTCAGTCATAAAGAAAACATCAATAGATATAAAAATTAGAATAACCCCTTGTATCTTAACAAAAACATAAACTACAGAAATCCAACAAATGCATGGAAACTCGTCAAATATTACCTGTACAACATCTGGGGCAAGGAAAAAAGAAAGAAAGAAATTAAAGTCTTCCTAGAATTCAATAAAAACGAAACTATAACATATCCAAACTTCTTTGATACAATGAATCAGTTCTAAAAGGAAATTTCAAAGTACTAAATGTCTACATAAAGAACTTGAAAATATCTCACACAAGCATCTGAAAGTTCTAGAATGAAAAGAAACAAATTCACCCAAAAAGAATAGATGGCAGGAACTTAACTCAGGGTTGGAATCAATAAAATTAAAACAAAGTGAATAATACAAAGAATCAATGAAACAAAGAGTTGATTTTTTGACAAAAATCAACAAGATAGGCCAACCTTTTTCCAAACTAACCAAAAGGCAGAGAGGTAATATCCCAATTAACAAAATAAGAAAAGGAAAGGGGGACATAATGAGAGATTCTAAAAAATTCCAGAGAATCATTTAGTTATACTTAAGAAAACTTATACTCTGCAAAATTGGAAAATCTAAAAGAAATCAAAAATTTTCTGGATAGGTACCACATTCCAAAATTAAATCAGAAAAAAAAGCTAAGGCAGTGCAGAATTGCAGAATTCTATCAGAATTTCAAAAAAGAACTAATACCAATACTCTGTAAATTGTTCCACACAATAGAAATAGAAGAAATATTGCCAAATTGTTTTTATGAGGCAACAGTTATCCTGATGCCAAAACCAAACAAAGACTCAAAAAAGAGAAAGAAATATAAATCAATTCCCATCAAGAACATTTATGCAAAAATACCTAATAAAATCCTGGCAAACCAAATAAAAGAACACATCAAAGAGATCATACTCCATGATCAGGTAGGCTTCATCCCAGAGAGGTTAGGATGGTTGAACCTATGAACATCTGTCAATGTAATCCACCATATAAACAAACTGAAAGAAAAAAACCTATGATCATCTCATTAGATGCTATAAAAGTTTTTGAGAAAATCCAGCAGCCCTTCATGATAAAGGTTTTGGAAAGTACAGGGATAAAAGGAACATACCTAAATATAATAAAGGCAATATACATCAAGGTGACAGTCAACATAAATTTAATTGGAGAGAAACTCAAAATGAAGGACAAGGCAAGACTTTCTACTCCGCCCATATCTATTCAACACATTACTCAAAGTTTGGGCTAGAATAATAAGGCCACAAAGGGAGATCAAGGGGATACAAATTAAAAAAAAAGTCAAACTTTTACTATTTGCAGATGATAAGATGGTGTATGTAAGTGACCCAAAAATTCTACAGCTGATAGACACATTCAAGTAATGTGGATGAATACAAGATTAACTCCAAAAAATTAGTAACCCTCCTATATACAAATGAGGAATGGGCTGAGAAAGAAATCAGAAGTACTACACACTTTACAATAGCCACAATTTTCTGTAACTGATTTAATAACAAGTTTCAGCTGTTAAAGGGTATTATATAGTGAGACTCCAACTCAATAAGACCCCTACCCCAGTTTCCAACTTAGGCGTTTTTATGTTAAAACTGGGTTAGGGCAAAACAGGATATCTGTGGGTGGCAGAAACAATCTTGAGACCAGTTGCACCTGACAAAAAGAAAAAACACCCAGTCCTTTGTGTAATCTATCAAAACCCGAGGGGGCAGAAACTGGCTGAAATTGGCTTGATCTAGACTTGTTTTTGTCCTGATGTTGACCCACCCCATATGTTAATTTGAATTGACCAATGATGTTGCTGTTGCTATGCTTCCCTGTTATGTTACCCCGAGACCCTATAAATACTTGTTGAAAAAAATAGATGGGGGACTCAGTATCATGAGAGTACTGAGTCACCTGTAGGTGCCTTCGACAATAAAAAATCCTCTTGCTGTTTGCATCCATTAGCATGGCTTATTGAGTCTGGGGGATCCTTCTCTGAACCCTAGAAATTAAGGTCTTTCAATATGAGCTAATTATTGCTCTTAAATATATGCAAGAACTTAATTGCACTGCCAGACTAGTATATTCATAATAATCTTTTTGATTTCCATAGTAAGCATTAAAGATAAATTTATCATTATGATTGTTTTTTGTTTGTTTCTTTTAGTAGATAAAATTTTCCCCTTTTTCTTTGCCTAAATAACTAAAGGACACAGACTGATTGTAAAGAAAACATAAAGCCTATGATAAAGTATGGTTTTTGACAGAGGAAAAAAGAAAAGGATGCATTTACTGTAAACTTCATGCATGACTGGAGGCTTGGGATTCATTGTAGAGCCATATCCAGAAATCCCCTTAATCACTACCTGGTTTTAGTATAAGAGGATCTTGATTTTCATTTGGCCTGTCTTTGATAGGAATAATAAAACCCTTTGCCTGACTTACATATTCAAATATATTCTTAGTTTGTTGTTAATTTTAACTCTGCTTATTTTATAGTTTACCTGTGAAAAGGGAACACTTATTTTACTATTTATAATTGAAAATAAAGCAAAAAAAAAAACCCCGCAGCCCACAAATCACAATCAAGAGAACCTAGACAACAATGAGGATCATAAGAGAGAGTTACATAGAGCTAATCTACATGGGAAGTAGAAAAATACAAGATATCCTGAGTAAATTGGGAGCATGAGACCTTGGGAGAGGGTTGAATGGGAGGGGAGAGGCAGGGAAGTGAGCAAGAAAAGTGTAGAGCTCAGTAAAAATCAAAAAAAATATCTTTTTCATCCTATATATTGATTACAGTTATCTCCAACTACTCCCAGATCTTCCCCACCTTCACACAAATCCAAATTCACATCCTTTCTTTTTGTCTCATTAGAATACAAACAATATTCTAAGTACTAATAATGATATGACAAAAAACCCAAAAAAACAAAAGAGAGCAACAACAACAACAACAAAAAACAAACAAACAGAATAAATGAACCAAAGAAAAACCTCAGAAAAAGCATATAGACTGATAGACACACATGTTCTCACTCATAGAAATTCCCTAAGGTCAAAAAACTACAAACCATAATATATAGGCTAGATTCTACCTGTAAGTTTGAAAATAAAATCTCTGACACAGTGATATGAGATGAAGAACCTCTAAAAATCTCACTGAATTTGTTATTTTATATTGCCAACTATTTGGTCTTCCCTCATAAAATTTCTGAGTTTTACAATGTAATTATGGATGTCTTCTTGGGTGCAATATTAAAATATTTCCCTTCATGTTCTATGTATAATTTTTCTATATCTTAAACTATATGCTAAAATGTATTTTTATTTCAGAAGTGGAATAGAATTCTGGCTAATTTATTCTAAGTCATTTGTAAGATTCATAATGTATATTCAACAATCCATCCCTTCTTGTACATTTGGTTTTGTTGTGGTGATGGTGGTTGCTTTGAGACAAGGTTTTATGTATATTAGGCTACTTTATTGTTTTCATAACTGCTAGGACAAGCCTTAGATTCTCTCTATTTTACCTTTTCTAAAATTAATAATTCACCACATTTTTCTTTCAATAAAAAATAGAATTTTACCATATTCTGAAAGAATCAGTAAATTCATAACTTACATTGAATATAAATTTATTAATAAAATCTAGAAATAGTTTGACATCATATAATAATAGTGCATTCTCCTACTTTAAAGCATTTGAGATTTGTGTTTTGATTTCTTTCTTTTTTAGCTTGTATTTTTAAAATATTTTTACACAGTATATGTTATTATATTCTTTTCACTCTCCCAACTCCTCCTATATCTTTTTCACCTCTCTATCTGCCCAACTTCACATTTCTTTCCCCATTTCAAAGTAAAAATCAACAGAAATACAAACCCACAAAAATCAAATATATAATATAAATATAAAAAGGAAATAAAGGTCTGTCATTTTCTTTTTTTTTCTTTCTTTCTTTCTTTTTTGATTTTTTGAGAAAGGGTTTCACTGTGGTTTTGGAGCCTGTCCTGGAACTAGCTCTTGTAGACCAGGCTGGCCTTTAACTCACAGAGATCCCCAACCTCTGCCTCCCGAGTGCTGGGATTAAAGGCATGCACTACCACACCCGGCAAAGGTCATTTTCTTAACTTTTATGTGAGGTTCTCTTAGACAGAGTGTTGTTGTGCATCTTGTGATGTCTTTGAAGTCACTGTTAGACAAATGTGGCTTCAAATTTGTGATATTCTTGCCTCAGTCTACTAAATGATAATATTATCGGCATGCATAACTTACTTGTCTCAATAAGAAGCTCTTATTAACTTTTCTGTTAATTAGTCCTTATTAACATCTATGTTAACTGAAGAGCATGTATATATGTGTTTTGTCCTGTTCTCTTTCAAACAATTTAAAATCATAGTTCAACTAATTTGATGACATGAATTGAAAAATATTACACTTTGCTCATGTTTTATGATAGTTAAAAGAATATGGGTTATTACTGTTTTCACCAGTTGATAAAAGTCTGGTTATACATCTATGACATTCCTTCTGCAATTACACTAGTTGGCCTTTCTTAACAAACTGATAGTTATCGTTCATCATAAAGCTCACATTTGGTTAAAAATTAATGGATAGTTCTCTCATCTGGCAGCTTACATATAGCCTTCCTATACTGAGATAGTTAGATAGTAGGGATGAATCTTCTAGTTCTGACCAACTTAATTTCCCCATATTCTAAGGTTTAAAGATATAATGGCTTCAATAATAGGATATTACCTTCAATTTCTAGAGATCAACAAAGAGCAATGGCAAAATACTAATATCTGGGTGTCTATGGAAACTCACTGACCAACAACTTGAAATGAGGCAAAGCATTCCTGGACGTATGCTTTTTATTTGTTAGTCTGTAGTATCTACTAAGGATACTGTTTTCTAACTGTAATATATATAGTATGTGTGTGTGTATTTGTGTGTGTGTATTTAGAAAGCTTCTGCACTAGTAGTTGTATGACTTGTTCACAAGGTCTTTAGCATTAAATAACCCTCCTAATATTCCATCCTCTATGTTGTTATTCTATTACCTTTCCCATTTAATCTTGTCTATACCTTTATCCATCTACCCCATTTATATCATGGTATTTTATGTCCTCTCCCTTGAAACATATCCCCTTCTTCATGACATCTTATTATTTTCCTAAATTATGTAGTTATTTCAAATTAAATGCACATCTAAAGAGCCAAAATTAACATTCAAAAATGAAAAAAAATATAAATCACTTGTCTTTCTTGGTCTAGGTTACATTACTCAGGGTAATTATTTCCAGCTCCATCCATTTACTGCAGATTTCATAATTTATTTTTTTCTTTACAATTGAATAGTATCTCACTCTGGAAATACTTGGAATTCTCCTCTATTTGTTATCAAAAAGAAATCTGGAAAATGGAGGATGGTAACAGATATAAGAGCCATAAATAAGGTGTTTCAGCCAATGGGTTCTTTAAAGTCTAGAATATATATATAATGATTGATTTAAAAGATTGCTTTTTTACTATATCATTATAAAAACAAGGTAGAGGAAAATTCAGCATTCACAGCACCTACCAATAATAATTCTCAGCCTGCTAAGAGATATTAGTGGAAGGTTGTTCCACAAGAGATGTGAAACAAACTTACACTGTGCCAATTTTTTACTACAATCATTAGAAATAATTTTTGTATAGCTTCCTTAATTTACAAGTTATCATTATAAAGATGATATATTATTAGCTGATTTAAAAGTAAATACCTCAGAAAGAATGTTTGAAGAGATATAGAAAATTTTGCCTTACTGGTGATTACAAATTGCTTCTGAAATAGACAAAGAGGGGATTCTCTTGATTTCTTAGGAAATAAAATAGGCTTATAAAAAACCATAAAAGATACAAATCAGAAAAGATCAATTGCACACTCTAAATGACTTTCAAAGATTTCACTGAGATATTTCCTATCTACAACCCTTGGCTGGAGTAACATCTCAAGAAATGAGTAATTTGTTTCAAACCTGAAAAGGTGAGAGGGACTTAAATAGTCCAAGAGAATTATCAACTGAAGCTTAGCGACAATTGCCTTTGGTAGAAAAGAAATTATAAAGTGCTTTTTTTTTGATCATTTAGACCCACTGCTAGATTGCATTTTGATTATTTTACGCTCTGCACATTTCCCTACAAGGATTTTAAAGAAGAGGGAAGATATCCTAGAGTGGATATTTCTATCGCACAAGCAGAGTGTGAAAATTATTTCTGAGTTTATTTTAAAAGAAAAAATCTAAGACTTTGTTAAATGACATGAATGGAACCTGAAGAAATTGTAGTACCTTTTACTAATGCTGAAATTGCTTTATTATAGGAAGAAAATGAAAATTAGCAAAAAGTTTGCAGTAAATTTAAGGGAAAGCTAAGTAAAAAATATCAAATATACAAGAGATTTCTGTTAATAAAAAAAGACTAATTAGATTTTACCTCATATAGTAAAAGCCTCTGTCTCCCATTTCTGGATCCCCTACATTCTATACTGATGCAAATAAATTGGGAAATACAGAAAAAATAAATAAAATGATTCAAGTCCCTTATGATTTATTTCAAAAATCAGAATTGTATGCTATTCTCACGGTATTATTAGATTTTTCAGAATCTCTTAACGTAATTACTGACTCTCATCATGCAGAAAGTGTTGCCTTACAGATTGAAACTGCTGTACTTATTCCTGATAAGTCAGAACTAACTTTATTATTTGCACAATTATAGGAAATAGAAATAGGAATCATCTCACATGTATAATACATACAAGATCCAATACAGGTCTTTCAGGCCCTCTAGCACATAGTAAAAATGAAATTGGTCAGTTATTAATAAGAAATGTTTTGGAGTACTCACAGTTTTATAAGAAACAACTTGTCAATAGCAAAGGTTTAGAAAAGGATTTTTCCATTACTTGGCAGTAAGTCAAGGAAATTATAAGAAAAAATGTCCTCCTTGTTCCTTGTATAACCAAACTCTACTGCCTGCAGATTGTAACCCAAAGGGTACACAAACATTAAATTTAACAAATGGGTGTATTTTCTTTTACAAAATGTGGAAAATCAAAATACATAGACCATAAAATAGAAACATATTCAGAATTTCAGTGGGTAACTGTTTTGAGTTCTGAAATGTCTGATTCTGTGATTCCAAATATATTAGAAGTTATGGTCATTATGGGGAAATATGTAAAAATTAATACTGATAGTGCTTCAGCGTATATGTCTACTAAAGTGAGTCCGTTTTGTATATTATAACATAAAGCATATTATAGGTATAAAGCACAACCCTATAGAATAAGCAGCTATAGAAATAGAAAATTAAACTTTAAAAAGGTAGCACAGTCCTTCAAAATTTCTGCTCCACAAAAGAAACTGCTAAATATTCTGCATGACACAGAGGAAAATTACTGACAAACTGCTAATATAGGCAGGACTGTCTCACATTTCATGTTTTATTGAAAGTCTGGCTGATACTCTAGGCCTATAGGCTGAAAATGGATGCCCCCAATGATGCAGAGAAACATTGGGTGACTATTCAGGCAGTCAGATGCCTCTGTCATTTCTAGAGCTTTAGAAATTGCTTATTATGTATTTTGGTTTATTTAAATAATATTATATGCCCCTGGGGTCTTGGATGGAGTAAAAGATGAGATAGCTATAGTTGCAGTTTTCTTTTGTAATATTTTTGGATCAGTGTGTCTCTATGTAGCCTTGGCTATCCTGGAACTCACTCTGTATACCAGGCTGGCTCAGGCTGGACTTGAACTCACAAAGATCCAGTTGCCTCTCCCAATCAAGTTCTGGGATTAAAGGCATGCACTGCCACAACCCAGCATTATTTTTTATGATAGAGAGTAAATTAGGTATAAAACTTTATATTTAATAAGGTAGGATAGAAAGAAAGTATTTTCTTCTAAATTTTTGGCACAAATAAACTGGAATTTATTACATTGTGAACATAATCTTTGCTTGATAGTTGTTCTTATTGAGTGCAGTCTTATTATGTTAAAGTAAAAAATCCTTCATTTTTTGTTTAGACTAAAAAGAAGAAATGTTGTAGAATACTATTATTATTTTACACCTCAAACCCATTATTTTCCAGATGAATACAGACATTGCATTTTAAAATAAGTCAATGCAATATTTACTCTCAGTTTGTTGGCATTAGTATAACAGAACACCCACTATATACTGGGTAGATTATAAATAGCAAAAACATCTCATACTTCTGAAGGTGAGAAAATTCAAAATCAAGGTGCTGGCAGATTCTGTGGTAAGAACATACTTAATGGGTCCTGGCAGCTGTCTGTTTTCACTTGGCAAAAGGATGAATGAGCTCCTTTTAGCTTTTATTTTTTATAAGGGAAGACATTCTTTTCACATTCCTGAAGTCCCAATCTCCTCCTAATACCACCAACTTTGGAAGTAGGATTTCAACATACTAATTGAATGTGGGCTTACTAAGTCCCCACACTTACTTTTCATCCAGGGTTGTATCCAAACTCTAGAAAGTTAGGTGATATCATAACATTTGATTCCTCATTGATGTCTGTATCTTGATTCAAACATGATGGATACTCTCCATTTAGTTAATCACTGTCATGCATCCCCATGCTGAGGTCTGATAAAATCTAAAGGATTTTTAAAGTTCACACTATATTTCTGCAGGGAGTCTTTCAGGAGTGTGGGCTTTAGGCCTATTGATATATAATGCTCCTAGTTGCAAATAAAAGAGATTTTCTTGGTCATCTGACATGGTAGTGACTGTATGGCAGCCTGGAATAACTATATCTATGCATGTGCAAATTCCACAGTACTGTACAGACTAACTCTAAGCAACATCATGTCTCAGGGTAACAACACAGGGGCCTTGGGCACTAGTCTTTCCACTTTTAGATTATGTGCATTCTTTTTTTTTTAGTTTTCTTTTTTTTAATTGATTTAATGGAGCTAAACATTTTCTCTGCTCCCATTCCTTCCTCTGCCCTTCGCTTCAACCCTCTCCTGTGTTCCCCATGATCTTAATTTACCCAAAAGATCTTGTCTTTTTCTACTTCCCATGTAGATTAGATCCATGTATGTCTCTCTTGGGGTCCTCTTTGTTGTCTAGGTTCTCTGGGATTGTGATTTATAGGCTGGCTTGCTTTTGATTTATGTTTAAAAACCACTTATAAGTGAGTATATATGATAATTGTCTTTCTGGGTCTGGGTTACCTCACTCAATATGATGTTTTTTAGATCCATCATTTCCCTGCAAATTTCAAGATGGCATTAGTTTTTTTTTCTGCTGTGTAGTACTCCATGGTGTAAATGTACCACATTTTCCTTATCCATTCCTCATGCAAGGGGCATTTATGTTGTTTCTAGGTTCTTGCTATGAAAAACAATGCTACTATGAACATAGTTGAGCCCATCTCCTTGTGGTATAATTGAGCATCTTTGGGGTATATATTCAAAAGTGTTATTGCTGGGTCTTGAGGAAGTCAGTTTCCTAATTGTCTGAGAAATCACCATACTGATATCCAAAGGGGCTAAACCAGTTTGCACTCCCACCAACAACCTCTCTAGCATACGTTTTCATCAGTGTTTTTTATCTTGGCCATTCTTACAGGTATAAGATGGAATCTCAGAGTTGTTTTTATTTGCATTTCTCTGATAACTAACCATGTTGAATAGTTTTTAAGTGTCTTTCAGGTATTTTAGATTCCTCTGTCTGTTAAGAGTTCTCTGTTTATTTCTGTACTCCATTTTTTATTGTATTATTTCTTCTTTTCATGACCAATTTCTTGAGTTCTTTGTATATTTTTGAAATAAGACCTCTGTCTGATGTGTGGTTAGTGAAGATCTTTTCCCATTCTATAGGCTGTTATTTTGTCTTTTTGACCAGGTCCTTTGCTTTACAGAACCTTTTCAGTTTCAGGAGGTCAATTTATTGTTTCTCCCAGTGTCTGTGTTACTGGGGTTATTTCAGGAAGTGGTCTCCTGTGCCCATGCATTCAAGTGTACTTAACACTTTCTCTTCTATAAGGTCCAGTGTGGCTGAATTTATGTTGAGGTCTTTGATCCATTTGGATTGAGCTTGTACATGGTGTTAGAAATGGACCTATTTTCATTCTTCTCAATGTTGATGTCCAGTAATTCCAGCACCATTTGTTAAATATGCTTTCTTTTTTACATTTTATATTATTTGATTCTTTGTCAAAAATCAGGTGTTCGTAAGTGTGTGGATTAATATCCAGGTCTTCCATTCCCATCCATTGGTCCTCCTGTCTGTTTTGATGCCAATATCAGGCTGTTTTCAGTACTGTAGCTCTGTAGTAGAGTTTGAAGTCAGGGATTGTGATGCCTCCACAAGTTTTTATTGTACAGGCTTGTTTTGGCTATCCTTTTTTTTTTTTTTTGCTTTTCCATATCAAGTTGAGTACTGTTCTTTAGAGGTCTGTGAAGAATTTTGCTGGGATTTTTATGGGCATTGCATTGAATGTGTAGATTGCTTTTGGTAAGATTGTCATTTTTACTATGTTAATTTTACCTGCCCAAGAACATGGTGTCTTCTTCAATTTCTTTCTCCAAAAATTTATATTTCTTGTCATACATATCTTCCATTTGTTTGCTTAGAGTTACTTCAAGATATTTTATGCTATTTGTGGCTATTGTGAGGGGGTGATGTTTCTCTGATTTCTTTCTCAGCCAATTTATCATCTGTAAGAAGGTCTACTGATTTTTTTTGAGTTAATCTTATATCCTGCTACATTACTGAAAGTGTGCATGAGTTGTAGAAGTTTTTTGATAGAAATTTTGGGGTCGATTATGTAAACTATCATATCATCAGCAAATAATTATCCCTTTGATCTCCTTTGTTTTCTTATTGCTGTAGCTAGGACCTCAAGAACTATATTGAATAGATATGGTGAGAGTGGACAACCTTGTCTTGTTCCTGATTTCAGTGGGATTGCAGTGAATTTCTCTCCATTTAGTTTGATGTTGGCTATTGACGTGTTGTATATTACCTTTATTATGTTTAGGTATGTTCCTTGTATTCCTGCTATCTCTAACATCTTTATCATGAAGAGATAATGTATTTTGTCAAAGGCTTTTTCAGCATCTAATGAGACGATTATCTGGTTTTTATTTTTCAGATTGTTTATATGGTAGATTACATTGACAGATTTTCACTTGATGAACCATTCTTGCATCTCTGGGATGAAGCTGACTTGATCATGATAAATAATGATTCTGATGTGCTCTTGGATTCAATCTGCCAATATTTTATTGAGTATTTTTGCATCAAGGTTCATGAGTGAGATTGGTCTTTAACTCTCTTTCTTAGTAATGTCTTTATGTGGTTTTGAAATCAGGCTAATTGCAACATCATTCGGGTATTTTTGTTTATCCTCTGGAATATTTATTTAAATATTCGAAGACATAATTCATTAAATAAAATTCATGTGTGGTCAGGAGGCTGAGTCAGCAAATAGCTGTCTGGAAGTTGTAGGAAGCCAGCTGAAAAAGACTTTTTAAAGAGGGTGGGTGAGAAGCCCAAGAACATCTTGGGAGACCCTAGGAGGTAAGCTAGGTGATCTGCTTGCTACTTAGCCTCTTGTGGAGTAGGATTCTTCCTCAAACTTTGAATCTTGAGTTCTTTAGAGAAACAGAGATTTAGATAAGTTCCTTTCTTTTCTTTGAAATAGTCAGTGCCTGAGGAAACAGAATTTCCTCAGGCTGATGATCCACTGCTGGTAGCAGCAGAGCTGCAATTGTTAGATGTAGTTTAAAACACAGAAGCAGGCCACTTCTTTGTCCTGGCTTCCTAGAACCAAAATAATCACACAGAAACTGTATTAGTTAAAACATTGATTGACCCATTATCTCTAGCTTCTTATTGTCTAACTCTTATATATCAATTTAACCCATTTCTATTAATCTGTATATCACCACAAGGACATGGCCTACAAGCAAAGTTTCAGCATGCATATCTCTGGCAGCAGCTCCACGACATCTCTCTAACTCTACCCTTCTCCTCCCATGCTATAGGCCAAACTATTTTTTTATTCATTAACCAATAAAAGCAACACAGAGAGAAAATGACCTCCCACACCATTTCCCGTTTTCTATTTAAACATAAAGAAAAGCTTTAACTTTAACATACTAAAATTACATATAACAAATCAAGTATCAAATAAGAATTACAGTTACTATATATATTATACTTTATCATAACTAAAGAAATTATAGCTATAACTGTAAATTCTTCAAATCCATCAAAGACTCCAGAAGGATATGATATTACCTAAGTTAACAGGAAGTATACTGTAAGACACTTCTAAAACTCTAGAATTGATAGAGACATCTTGCTGCCCTGACAGTCATTCAGAGTACTTCCACACCATTTGGGGCATCCATCTTCGACCTACAGGCCCACAGTATCCAATAAAGTTTTCCATGAAGTAGGAAATTTCAAAGACAGGTCTGCCTATATTGGCAGTTTGTCAGTCACTTTCTTCTGTGTCCTGAATGTGTCGGGCAGATTCTTTCATGAAGCAAGAACCCCGAAGGCCCTTTCTCACCTTTAGGCAAGTTCAGCAATCATTTCTCTGTTAGTCCTGCATGTATGGTCAAGCAATCCAGGAAAGAGCAGTTTCTTGTCCAAATGGCTGACCAACTCTATAAGGAACCTCTTCAATGTCCATCATCCTCTTGAAGTAGCTTGTGTTGCCAGGAGCAGATGTGTCTTGTTGTCATGAAATTTCCTAAGTTCTTAAAACATTTTAAATGCCATATTCTAAAGATATCTGAAAGATTTGAAGAATACCTATCTAACTGAAATATATCTGTATACATCTAGAAAATCTATCATGACTACAAGCTTGACTATTATAGATGATTATCTATTAACCTATATTTCTTAATTATACATTACATTTTTAAATGAGTTGTACAAACATAATACCTTAATCAAGAGCATAAATATACATATAATTGACTTAAAACTTTTATAAAACCAAGATTCATACCAATGTAAAGGATCCATCTCTATAGCATATCCACCTTTAAATGTAAACAAACATTTACAAGCAGTATTTAAAAATATGGGTGTAGTTTTCTTCATACTGCTTTCTGCTGTTTATTGGGTATTTTCTTTTGGGAGATGTTTACAGCAACCTTTCAGGGGGTCTTGCTCCATTAAACCATACTAATCTGGAAGCAATCTACATGTCCTCATCTTCTGTGGAAACAAGAGAAGAACCTCTTTTCTAAAGCAACATTTCCTTAGACCCAAATTTGGAAATCATAATACCTTTATAATATACATGCTGGTTTAGCTTAGCAGCCCAGACAATGAAGTCTCTCTCTCTACTTAACTCATTCATAGTCCAAAAATTCAAAGATAACACTATAATATATATAATCCAGGCTCTCTGAACTTTCCATCGTTACATGGCTTATTTTTCTTTATTGCTTTTAATCTATGACAATCTGTACTCTGTCTCTTTAAAGACTTTACCCATTTTTAAGCATTAACTTTATTTTATGACTCTCTATACTCTTTTTTTTCTTTTCTCTTCCAAGACTATGAGACTATGTATATTTATCCAACACTGTGACCCATATAGAAGGCTTTTTAAAAATCTGGATATATCTTTATTGCATAACTATAATTATTTTATGAATAAAAGTGTTTCTTAAAATGCTAAGCACCTAGAAATCTAAGCTGCAAGATTACTAGTCTACATATGGTACCACCTGCTTCCTGTGCCTATTCTAACATGTCAGAGTTGATTGGTGCTTCCAAGAACTACCCACACTGCCCCACTTCCAGGCACACAGCCACTCCACATTGCCATTAAGCAAGTTACAGCAGTCTGCTTCCAAACCCATCCAAAAGTTTGGTCTTTCGTCTCCCAAAAGTGCCAGAGTTCATGCTAACAGCATGATCCAGGGCTGGAAAGCTGCCGTTTTGAAACCATGTGGTTGCTACTGGTGAATAATTAAGACTTCTCTTAAAGGAGCTGTGGCATGCCAGCAAACAGCAAGAAGCTGTGTTAAAATCTGTATTTTTGTGTCTAGAATTCCTTTTCAAGCCCTCTCTGGTTTTAGGTGGATTTAGTTGGTTACATGGGTGCCCATCTGTAGCAGGAGGCCACTGCTGTGATATACAGATTAATTACACAGCAACAAGTAAAAATAAAAACAATGAGACACAATATAATATGTATTCCTAATAATTTATCATTATATCCATATATTAGTTCATTTGTCAATCATCATCAGAGAAGGGTTTTTTCATCTGATATCAATCAGCACAAAGACCTACAACCAAATAATGTGATGGGACTAAGAGACTGTAGAATGCTCACCCTCAAATAAATCATCTATAGCAAAACTCTTCCTGCAAAGGTTTGTATATTATTTCAAAAGTGGGGTGTGGTGGGTTGAATGAGAATGTCCCACATAGACTAATATATTTGGGCGTTTGGTTTCTGGTTGGTAGACTACTTAGGAAAGATAAGGAGATGTAACCTTTTTGTAAGAAGTGTGATACTGAGGATGTGCCTTGAGATTTCTTTTTTTTTTAATTTTTTTTTGGCTGTTCGGAACTTTTTTTTCTTCCGTTTATTTATTTATTAAAGATTTCTGTCTCTTCCCCGCCACCACCTCCCATTTCACTCCCCCTCCCCCAATCAAGTCCCCCTCCCTCGTCAGGGCAAAGAGCTATCAGGGTTCCCTGCCCTGTGGGAAGTCCAAGGACCACCCACCTCCATCCAGGTCTAGTAAGGTGAGCATCCAAACTGCCTAGGCTCCCACAAAGCCAGTACATGCAGTAGGATAAAAAACCCATTGCCATTGTTCTTGAGTTCTCGGTAGTCCTCATTGTTCGCTATGTTCAGCAAGTCCGGTTTTATCCAATGCTTTTTCAGACCCAGGCCAGCTGACCTTGGTGAGTTCCCGATAGAACATCCCCATTGTCTCAGTGTGTGGGTGCACCCCTCACGTTCCTGAGTTCCATGCTCGTGCTCTCTCTCCTTCTGCTCCTGATTTGGACCTTGAGATTTCTGTCTGGAGCTCCAATGTAGGTCTTTGTCGTTATCTCCTTTCATCGACTGATGAAGGTTAATATGCAGGAGGATGCCTATAAGTTTTTCTTTGGGTTCTCCTTATTTAGCTTCTCTAGGATCACTAATTATACGCTCAATGTCCTTTTTTTATGGCTAGAAACCAAATATGAGTGAGTACATCCCATGTTCCTCTTTTTGGGTCTGGCTTACCTCACTCAGGATAGTGTTTTCTATTTCCATCCATTTGCCTGCAAAATTCAAGAAGTCCTTGTTTTTTACTGCTGAGTAGTACTCTAATATGTATACATTTCATACTTTCTTCATCCATTCTTCCATTGAAGGGCATCTAGGTTGTCTCCAGGTTCTGGCTATTCTTTTGTTTTATGATAAGGCCTCTCTTGGGTATATTCCCAAGAGTGGTATTGCTGGGTCCATGGGTAGGTTGATCCCGAATTTCCTGAGAAATCGCCACACTGCTTTCCAAAGTGGTTACACAAGTTTGCATTCCCACCAGCAATGGATGAGTGTACCCCTTTCTCCACAACCTCTCCAGCAAAGGGTATCATTGGTGTTTTTGATTTTAGCCATTCTGACAGGTATAAGATGGTATCTTAAAGTTGTCTTGATTTGCATTTCCCTGATCACTAAGGAAGTTGAGCATGACCTTAGGTGTCTTTTGGCCATTTGAATTTCTTCTGTTGAGAATTCTCTGTTCAGCTCAGTGCCCCATTTTATAATAGGGTTGATGAGCCTTTTACGGTCTAGTTTCTTGAGTTCTTTATATATTTTGGAGATCAGACCTTTGTCAGTTGCAGGGTTGGTGAAGATCTTCTCCCAGTCAGTGAGTTGCCTTTCTGTCTTAGTGACAGTGTCCTTTGCTTTACAGAAGCTTCTCAGTCTCAGGAGGTCCCATTTGTTCAATGTTGTCCTTAATGTCTGTGCTGCTGGGGTTATACGTAGGAAGTGGTCTCTTGTGCCCATGTGTTGTAGAGTACTTCCCACTTTCTCTTCTATCAGGTTCAGTGTGTTCGGACTGATATTGAGGTCTTTAATCCATTTGGACTTGCATGGTGATAGATATGGATCTATTTTCATTCTTCTACAGGTTGACATCCAGTTTTGCCAGCACAATTTGTTGAAGATTCTCTTCTTTCCATTATATACTTTTAGCTCCTTTATCGAAAATCAGGTGTTCATATGTTTGTGGGTTAATATCAGGGTCTTCTATTCGATTCCATTGGTCGAATTCTCTGTTTTTATGCCTATACCTAGCTGTTTTTAATACTGTAGCTCTGTAATAGAGTTTGAAGTCATGGATGGTAATGCCTCCAGAAGTTCCTTTATTGTATAAGATTGTTTTGGCTATCCTGGGGTTTTTGTTTTTCCATATAAAGTTGATTATTGTCTTCTCCAGATCTGTGAAGAATTTTGATGGGAGTTTGAGGGGGATTGCATTGAATCTATAGATTGCTTTTGGTAGAATTGCCAGTTTTACTATGTTGATCCTCCCAATCCAAGAGCAGGGGAGATCCTTCCATTTTCCAGTGTCCGCTTCAATTTCTTTCTTCAAAGACTTACAGTTCTTGTCATATAGATCTTTTACTTCCTTGATCAGAGTTACCCCAAGATATTTATGTTATTTGTGGCTATTGTGAAAGGTGATGCTTCTCTGATATCCCTCTCTGTTTCCTTATCCTTAGTACACACTGATTTTTTGGAGTTGATCTTGTGTCCTGCCACCTTACTAAAGGTGTTTATCAACTGTAAGAGTTCTTTGGTAGAGTTTTTGGGGTTGCTTATGTATACTGTCATATCATCTGCAAATAACGAAAGCTTAATTTCTTCCTTTCCAATATGAATCCCCTTGATCCCCTTATGTTGTCTTATTGCTATTGCTAGAACTTCAAGCACTATATTGAAGAGGTATGGAGAGAGTGGACATCCTTGTCGTGTTCCTGATTTTAGTGGGATGGCTTTGAGTTTTTCTCCATTTAATTTAATGTTAGCTGTCGGCTTGCTGTAAATAGCTTTTAGTATATTTAGGTATGACCCTTGTATCCCTAGTCTCTCCAATACCTTTATCATAAAGGGGTGTTGAATTTTGTCGAATGCTTTTTCAGCATCTAATGAAATGATCATATGTTTTTTTTGTTTTAGTTTATTTATATGGTGGATTACATTGATAGATTTTCGTATGTTGAACCAGCCCTGCATCTCTGGGATGAAGCCTACTTGATCATAATGGATAATTTTTCTAATGTGTTCTTGGATTCGGTTTACCAGTATTTTATTGAGAATTTTTGCGTTGATATTCATGAGTGAGATAGGCCTGTAATTCTCTTTCTTGGTTGGGTCTTTGTGTGGTTTTGGTATCAGGGTAACTGTAGCGTCATAAAAGGAATTTGGTAATGACTCTTCTGTTTCTATATTGTGGAATACATTAAGGAGTATAGGTATTAGCTCTTCTTGGAAGTTCTGGTAGAATTCTGCAATGAAACCATCTGGTCCTGGGCTTTTTTTGGAAGGTAGATTTTTGATAACAGTTTCTAGTTCTTTGCGACTAACATGTCTATTTAGATCGTTCACCTGGTCTTGGTTTAGCTTTGGTATATGGTACTTATCTAAAAAAAAGTCCATTTTTTTTGTATTTTCCAGTTTTGTGGCATACAGGCTTTTGTAGTAAGATCTAATGATTCTCTGAATTTCCTCTGTGTCTGTGGTTATGTCCCCCTTTTCATTTCTGATCTTATTTATTTGCGTGTTCTCTCTCTGTCGTTTAATTAGTTTGGATAGGGGTTTGTCGATCTTGTTGATTTTCTCCAAGAACCAACTTTTTGTTTCATTGATTCTTTGGACTGTTTTCTGTGTTTCTATTTTGTTGATTTCTGCCCTCAGTTTGATTATTTCCAGTCTTCTGCTCCTTCTGGGCACGTCTGCTTCTTTTTTTTCTAAAGCTTCCAGGTGTGCTGGTAAGTCCCTGATGTATGCTTTCTCCATTTTCTTTAAGTGGGCACTTAGTGCTATGAACTTTCCTCTTAACACTGCTTTCATCGTGTCCCATAGGTTTGAGTATGTTGTTTCTTTATTTTGATTAAATTCAAGGAAGGCTTTAATTTCTTTCTTAATTTCTTCCTTGATCCAGGTGTGGTTCAGTAGTTGACTGTTCAGTTTCCATGAGTTTGTCGGCTTTCTGGGGGTAGCATTGTTGTTGCCTTCTAACTTTAATCCATGATGATCTGATAAGACACAGGTGGACACTCATTTTTTTTTGTATCTGTGGAGGTTTCCTTTGTTTCCGAGTATGTGGTCAATTTTCGAGAAGGTTCCATCAGCTGCAGAGAAGAAGGTATATTCTTTCCTATTTGGGTGGAGTGTTCTATAGATGTCTGTTAAATCCATTTGCTTCATTACCTCCAATAATTCTCTTAATTCTCTATTAGGTTTCTGTCTGATTGACCTGTCCATTGGAGAGAGAGATATATTGAAGTCTCCTACTACTAGTGTGTGTGGTTTGATGTCTGCCTTGAGTTCTAGTAATATTTCTTTTACATAAGTGGGTGCTTTTATAATAGGGGCATAGATATTCAGGATTGAGGCTTCATCCTGATGAATTGTTCCTGTTATGAGTATAAAGTGTCCATCTCGATCTCTTCTGATTGATTTTAGTTTGAAGTCAGTTTTGTTAGAAATTATTATGGCCACACCTGCTTTTTTCTTAGGACCATTTGCTTGAAACACCTTTTCCCAACCCTTTATTCTGAATAGATGCCTGTCTTTGTGGTTGAGATGTGTTTCTTGCAAACAGCAGAATGTTGGATCCTGTTTTCATATCCAATCTCTTCTTTTTTTAGCCTGTGCCTTTTTATATGTGAATTGAGACCATTAAGTGATATTAATGACCAATGGTTGTTTACTCTGGTTATTCTTATTGTTTTTGGTAGTATAGTTTGTGTGTCTCCCTTCTTTGAGTTGTGCTGGTGAAGGGTCGCTAGATGCCTGAGTTATTGTATGTAGTGTTGGCAATGTTGGATTCCTTAGTTTGCAATTTTCCTTCTATTTTTTTCTGTAGGGCTGGATTTGTGGCTACGTATTGTTTAAATTTGTTCTTATCCTGGAATGTCTTGATTTCTCCATTGATAGTGAACAATAGCTTGGCTGGGTATAGTAGTTTGGGTTTGCATCCATGGTCTCTTAGCTTCTGAAGTACCTCTATCCAGGACCTTCTGGCTTTCATGGTTTCCATAGAGAAGTCAGGTGTAAGTCTGATCGGTTTACCTTTATAAGTTACTTGGCCTTTTTCCTTTGCAGCTCTTAATATTCTTTCTTTAACCTGTGTATTTAGTGTTTTGATTATTATATAGCGAGGGGATGTTTTTCTTTGATCCAGTCTGTTTGGTGTTCTATGCTTCTTGAATATTCAAAGGAATATCTTTCTTTATGTTGGGAAAGTTTTCTTCCATAATTTTGTTAAAAATATTTTCGGGGCCTTTGAGCTGTGACTCTTCTTCTTCTATTCCTATTATTCTTAGGTTTGGTCTTTTTATTGTGTCCCATATTTCCTGAATGTTTTGTGATGAGAATTTGTTGGCTTTGCTGTTTTCTTTGATCAGTGCATTTATATTCTCTATGGTGTCCTCAGAATCTGAGATTCCTTCTTCTATCTCTTGTATTCTATTGATTATGCTTGTTTCTGTAGGCTCTGCTCGTTGACCTAGATTTTCCATATCCAACTGGTCCTCCGTTTGTGTTTTCTTCCTTGCTTCCATTTCAGTTTTCAATTCTTGAACTGTTTCCATTACCTGTTTGATCGTTTTTTCTTGGTTTCCCAGGGTCTCATGTACATATTTACTCATTTCTTCAAACTTTTTGTTATACTTCTCATCCATTTCTATAAGGGTGTTTTTCACATGTTGTTTAAGGGACTCTATTGCTTTCATAAAGTCAATTTTTTCCACTTCTTCTGTGTTAGGGTGTTCAAGTCCTTCTGCTGTAAGATCATTGTGTTCTGGTGTTTTATGTTGTTTTTGAGATTATTGGGTGAATTTTTGCCTTGGCGCCTGCCCATCTCCTCCTATTGATGCTATCTAATGGGTCTTTTAAAACTGGTTCAGGTTTCCCTGCTGGCCAGGGGCTCTTCTTACAAAATGCCCTCTCTCCATTTCCTGGTTCCTGCCCTGGGCCACTATCCCTCTCACCGCTCAGAAGTGTCTTCAGGAACAAGACCCAACTCCTCTTTTGCCAGGGACCTCGCCAACCAAAGGCCTACCTCTTTGATTTAATTGTATTGGGGCTATCTGCTCTCAGAGTTGTGCGTCGGTCCCCAGCGTCCGCCTGTGCCGTCCGCCTGCACCGTCCACCTGTGCCGTCTGCCTGTGCCGTCAGCTTGCGCCATCCCGTGCCTTGAGATTTCTAAAGGCCATTCCAGCCACAGTCTAGCTCACTCTCTGCCTCCTACCTATGGATCAGAATATATGATCTCAGCTAATGTTGGAACTCCCTGCCTGCTTGCCTGCCAACATGCTCCACACAATGATGATCACTAAGTAGTCCTCTTAAACTGTAAGCAAGTTCCAAATTAAATGCTTTTATTTATAATCTGCCTTGCTCATAGTATCTTCAAAGCAATAGAACAGTAAATACAACAGATAATGAAAAGATTCTAAGAACTGGTTACAACAAAGCAATCTTTTCTCAACATGGCATGGATGATGCACATATAAACTTACAGCATTTGTAATAGCATACACATAAACTATGCAAAATCAAAAGAGAAAAGATCACAGCATGTGGTAAGGTGGTCACAAAACCCTACCCCTATCTGAGTAGCTATTGGCAATTTACAAATATTGAGAGAGGGTAGATATTTTACTCTAAAACTGCTCATTCACTTCTTCAGTGAATACTCAAATGCATAACTGGGATGGATTTGTTTTTAAAAAATTAAGAAAACAGAAATTTAAGTAGGTGTGAAAAGGAGGGTTCAGAATAATGATGAAATATGATCAAATCTACTCTATAAAACACTCAAAGAATTTTAAAAAGATGTATCTGAAAACTCACAACACAATCATTACTTTTAATATCTAAGGTATCTTTAATTTCCTTGGTTAACTCTGTCAAAAGGACAATAATTTTACAAAAGCAATTGTTTATTTTATATATTTATAAACTTTAACATATTGATTTTATATGCTTTTGTTTCAATTTTTCTATATACTTAATTGTTTTAAATTAAACACATCAAGGGCCTTCTTTACTTATGTTAAGAAGAGATTTTATTAATCCAAAATAAACACATGGGATTTAAAGTTTATTGAGTTTTAGATATTTTTGTAAGCAAAACTATTTTCTTATTCTTTAAGTTGCACTAACACTGACAGATAATCACAGTCTCAGTCTAATGAAGAGGATTTACTCCCAATTATTGCTAATAAAATTAATAACATTTTAATTTAATTACATATTAATATAATATATTTTATTAAGTTAGCTCAACAATCTCCATGAAAAGTCAAAATTTTCACTGCTGTATTATATATGTTCAAAGAATGTAATGAAGAGAAAAATAAAAAAAAATTGTTTACAAATCAAAGTGGTAGAACTGGGAACCCAAATCTGTCTCCAAAGGTTAGCTATTGTGGCAGCTTCTATTTTCTGCCAAGTTTATTTAAATGAAATACTAATCTCAGTATCCAGTAGGAATAATAACATTAGGGAAGCCCATAGAAAATAATTATATTTTAGGACGTTATTTTAAAAATATAATGTCTTGTTTTTTAAAATGTTCTTTTTAAAATATCACTTTGTGATATGAATTTTATCTGCTTCATTTTAATATCAAAATGATTAATATATTTGCTGTTAGTCAAATGGTGTTTTAAATTAACTTTACACAAGTATACTTTTAGAAAGTTATATTTTAAAAAGAGAATATTGTATTCATTACTTTATCAGTTTACTTAGTACTTAATTGCCAATGGACAAAAGTTTCCTTTCCATTATTCTCTTATGTTATTATTATATTTTATTGATAACAGTAATTAATTTGAATAATGTCTGCAGATTCATATAGATAAAACTAGGACTGGTGGACTTCTGAAATGTGTTCAATTCTAAATTATAAATAAAAATATAGTTATAGGATCTAAGTAAAATAATACCCTAAAATTTAGTAAAACTGATTTTTATCTAATACAAAATCATTTAAAAATCAAATTACTAAAGAAATAGCATAATCAAAAGGTATTCATTGCAATTCATCTCAATTAATTTTATATAACTAAAAAACAACAACTTAGCAAATTTAATAGTTTTACAGAAGGACAAGGCAGATGGAATTAAGCTTTATTAAAGTACATGCTAAAAGTAAACATAAAGAGAGCATTATTAAAATAAGTAGATATAATGTTTTAAGTTATAGCTCAAATTCTATATCTTTGAGATGGGCTGCACTAATGCTGACCTAGTTTACTTTTCATTGCCATGATGGACATCATGACCCAAAGCAATTTGTAAAAGAACTTATTTATTTGGCTTAAAGCAGCCATTCTTTAAAACACAATCTTCACATTCAGTGTAATTATAATGAAAATTCTATGATTATTCATCTCATGAAGAAAAAAAATTCTTAAAATTTACATGGAATCATAAAAAACACTAACAATAGCCAAAAAGTTCTGAACAAAAGGAATTCTGAGGGAAAATTTTACTAGGCCTGATTCCAAACTGTAATACAGATTGTAGTAAGAAAATAACTGCACAAGGCACAAAAAACATACATAAGTGTCAGTAGACAAGAACTGAGGACTCAGATATTACCCTATACAACTAAAGCTACCAGAATTTTGACGAAGTTTTCCAAAATATACACTGGAAGAAAGATAGCATTCTTGATAAATAGTGCTGGCAAACTTGGATATCAACATGCAGCAGAATAAAATTATTTTGCAAAAAACTTAAATTTAAATTATACTCTGAAACTACGAGGTAAAAATGTCAGAAATATGCCTCATGATACACACACAAATACAGACTTTATAAAAAAGTCACCTGTAGATACAAAATAACTACTACAATACACACAAAAAAAATTAAAAACTACTGTTCAACAAATGAAACTACAAATAGAATAAAATATAGACCACAGTATGGAAGAAAAAAATTGCTAACTATACATCTGAAAGATGATTAGTGTCTAGAATATATAATACCAAGAAAACTAACAGTTCCATTAAAAAAATGGGCCACAGAACTTTTCAGAGAAAGAAGAAATATAAATGGCTAATAAATGGTTAAAATGCATTCAGAATTTGTGATATTAGATAGAATTCAGATTAAAACACGGTGTTCATCTCATCTTGCTCAAAATGGCTATGTTTAAGAATACTAACAACAAGGGGAATGCTTATACATCATGTGTTGGGTTATTGACTAATGTACCACTTTGTAAATCTGTCTGAAAGTTTCAAAAAAACTATATATAAATAATACAAACATAACACAGCTCTACCATTTCTTGATATGGATATGAATAATTTGCATTGATATTGATCTTAGTTTATTGATACAAGTTTAAGGTTAATTTTGATATATATATATATAATCTGATAATAATAATTCTGATCTTGATTAAGGTATTGTATTTGTCCAGCTCATTTAGAAATGTAATGTATAATTAAGAAATATAGGTTAATAGATAGTCATCTATAGTAGTCTAATAGTCTATAGACTAAAGCTTGTAGTCATGTTAGGTTTCCTAGATATACAGAGATGCATTTAAGTTAGATAGGTATTCTTCAGGATATGGCATTTAAAACGTTTTAAGAACTTAGGACTTTTCATGACAGTGAAACACATCTGCTCCTGGCAACACAAGCTACTTCAAGAGGAAGAAGGGCATCAAAGAGGCTCCTTATAGAGTTTGGTAGATGAACTGGACATTCAGGATCCACAGAAAAATGACTGCTGAACTTGACTAGAGGTGAGATGATCCTTTGAGGTTCTGGCTACATCAAAGAGTCTGAGAGACATTTTTCAGGATACAGAAGAAAGTTACTGGCAAACTTCCAATATAGGCAGACCTGTCTTTGAAATGTTCTGCTTTGTGGAAGAGTCTGCTGAATAATATGAGCCTGTGGGCTGAAGATTGGATGTCCCAATGGTACAGAAGAACTTTGTGTGTTTGCTTGTCCAGGCAGCGAGATGTCTATCAATTCTAGAGTTTTGGAAGTTGCTTACATTGCACTTCTTGCTTACTTAGGTAATATTATATCGTTCTGGAATCTTTGATGGAGAAGAAGAGTAGATTGATAGTTATAGTTTTCCTTAGTTATAATAACTGTAATTTTTGTTTGATACCTGTTTTTATATGTAATTTTACTAGGTTAAAGTTAAAACCTACTTTTTTATTTAAACAAAAAAGGGGAGGTGATGTGGGAGTCCCCTCTGTGTGCTGTGATTATCATTAATGAATAAAGAAACTACATTGGCCTGTTGATAAGGCAGAACTTAGGTATGCAGGGAGGACTGGACTGAATGTTGGGAGAAAGAAAGGCAGAGTCAGGGAGATGCCATGGATCTGCAGCTGGAGGTAGACATGCTGAAACTTTGCTGGTAGGCCATGACCTCATGGTGATATACAGATTAATAAAAATGGGTTAAATTAAGAAGTAGGAGTTAGCCAATAAGAAGCTAGAGCTAATGGGTCAAGTAGAGATTTAATTAATACAGTATCTGTATGATTATTTTGGTTCTGGGCAGCTGAGACAAACAAGTGTCCTCCTTGCAACAAATTCTGACATATACACAAAAGATCTAACAATGCAGAGATACCTGTAGATCCATATTCAATGCTGTTCTATTCATAATAGCTAGGAAATGGAAATATCCTAGTTGTTTATCAACAGATGAATGAATAATAAAGGCCTGGTACATATACAATATGGAAATTATAGAGGTATAAATTAAATAAAATTGTGAAATTCAAAGGTAACCAAAAGAACCTAGAAGCAATTATGCTAAGTAGCACAATTCAGGTCCTCAAAGAGAAATGTCACATATTTGCCTTCAAATTTTGATCCTACCTTCAATTTTAATATTGTTATGTTTAACTGGTAACATTTGTAGAAACAATTACAGAATTGCAGACTTCTGTGAAACTGAAATGCTGTCATCTGGACATGGCATGGTCATTGCACTAATAAACTCATAGCACATATGATTACCTAAATAACATATATAACACATCAGTCCAGTCTAGGTTCCTGGATAGATATAAGATTGACTCACAAAGCCTAACCTGATTTAAGGAGCATTGACATTGTGTGGCTTCTAGGGAAGGAAGAATAATTTTCCTTTTGGGGTATGGTCAATAGTAGGTTTTCTCTGTTCCCATGGATGACGTTTTATCAGTGAATTTATGAGCATCACTAATTTGACTCAGTAATTTATAAATGAAAATTAATTATAATAAAAATAGATTTTAAATTCCATTGCCCTATAAAGTACATTGCAACTACATGTGATATATTACCAAATAAAACTTCCAGTACCAGCAATTGGTCACCACTTTTTGAGTTGACCAAAACGGTCCCATAGCCTTCCCTCCAAACAGTAACATTGTCAATGATCTTGTTTACTCTCTAGAACTTAATTGTAAGATGTTATTATTAAATATACAATATACTTGAATAATAGAACATAAAGAAATTTAGTTAAAACTCACCTGGAAGCTTCATCCCTAACCCCTTTTTTTATTTAATTGACAGTGTTATGTATGGATTACAACTCTTGAGTAAACCTTAATTCTAATAAAAAGTGATTATTTACTCCCATAATATTCATGACACTATTGTACCAATCAGCATAACTTGTCAGGTAGGTCATTATTGTAGCTTGCAGGATTCCTACCTGGATAAAACTAGACAGGTCATTTTTTAATACTATTGTTTTGTAAACAAGCTTTTGATGTCTGGTGGGTATTCTAATTCTTCTTTCGCAATCTCAGGATTTTCTAAAATTTTGATTTGCCTGGTTTTCTTCATTATTCCTCCTCTGTCTGCTTTGTCTCTTGTAACATATAACAAATAATCCATGAAAAATTCAGTTTGTTTGAAATCAGTTGAAAGGCCCGTAATAAAGTAAAAGTTATCATAATTATATTTAGTGTTTAGATTATTCTCTGAACTTAAATGCTGGCAACTCATGGTACTCATAATGCAATAACTCAAGCCTTTTAATAGTGATAGATTTCTAACAACTTAATTTTCAAAGCTTGTAGAAAGACATTCTCAGACCTAGTAATAAAAATACTGAAGTGAAAAAAAAAAAGAATCTTAGCCAAGTGAAACAAAAAACATGTGAGGTCTGGGACACTTTTAACAAGCTACCCAGGTTGATTCAAGGACAGGGTCAGTTTTGAGAACTGCAATTTTATAGTCATTCACCAGATACACTATCATAGTCTTCATAAATTTTCAACCTGAAAGATACCTTTGAGGGACTGTTATAAAGAAAGTTATACACTGTGGACCCTTGCTGATTTGTAGTTTAGAACTAAACTAGTTAATCAACATTAGTTCTTATATGTAGTTTAAAGATCCACCTTGTCTGCCAAGTGGTCTACAAGCAGTATAAGCAGTAAAAAACAGAAAGCAAAGAAATGTCTCATTGGCAAGAGTACCATCTGTATAGACACTTTGGTCCGCTTCACAGGTGCAGTTTATAGAAAGTTTTTCACCCTTTATGAAGAGTTAACTCTCATTATATTTTGAACATTGATGTAGATACGTTGAAAATGAACATTGTATATAGAAATAACAATTCACAATGATAAAAAGGAATTTTGTAGTAATAATGAGAGAGTTTGGAGAAAGATTCAGAAACAAAAAGTGTTTATTCACATCTGAGACTAAAGCCAAGATAAAAATTGAATATGACAGAGAAAAAAACTGCTAAATCCACTTTATGCTATTAATGTAAAATTCATTCTAAAGTGTGCTTAGCCATCTTTTAAACTATTTTGCTATAGAAGAATATAAAAATTACCTAAATCTTAATCAAAATGATTAAGTATGACTTTTCAACTGTTGTTTCTCCACAGATACAAGAAGTGATATGACACTCTTTATGGATAATAAAAACGTTTTGGTAGTTCAGGAGTCAAGAAAAGAAGTCATAATAGGTATTCTTGGAAAATCATTTAATAATAAGTGTGTGCGGTGCAATTTCATTTTACCTGTAAAAAACTTCATTAAAAGTGGCAAAACTCGGTACCATCAGAAATGTCACACCTCTCTTATGTCATATTCATGATTTCTCACAAAGGGAAAAACAAGTGTCATGAATAGTGGTACCCTTGGCCATGGAGGGCACTATGGCTCAATCGATGGAAAACACCAAGGAATCATCATAACTGAATGAGGATGATAAGAATAATGAAGTGCACAGTAGAAGAAATTTTGATTTCAAATTCAAAGGAGTCAATTATCATCCATGGCTCAAATAGTGTCATAAGTCATTGGCATGATTTGCTATGAAGTATTACCCTTATTTCCCATAGGCAACACCAATACTCCCTGTGCCACACTTTGTCCTGTGTGGCAATTTACTATGAACATTCACATGGATGGGAAGGGACAGTAAGACAGTGAGAAAGACAGAGATGTGGAGAAGAAAGTAGGGAGTGAAAGGAGAGAAAGAGACAGAGAGAAAGAGAGAGGGAGAGAGAGAGAAAAAGAGAGAGAGGGGATGTGTTTGAATATGGATGTATGTATCACATATGTCACAGTACACATAAGGAAGCTGGAGAACTGGAGTTATTTCTCTCCTTCTATGCCTTTCCCATGGAACTCAGGCCATAAGTCTTGATGATAAGATGACAAACACCTTTATTTATGGCTAGAAACCAAATAAGAGTGAGTACATCCCATGTTCCTCTTTTTGGGTCTGGCTTACCTCACTCAGGATAGTGTTTTCTATTTCCATCCATTTGCATGCAAAATTCAAGAAGTACTTGTTTTTTACTGCTGAGTAGTACTCTAATATGTATATATTCCATACTTTCTTCATCCATTCTTCCATTGAAGGGCATCTAGGTTCTTTCCTACTGCATGTACTGGCTTTGTGGGAGCCTAGGCAGTTTGGATGCTCACCTTACTAGACATGAATGGAAGTGGGTGGTCCTTGGACTTCCCACAGGGCAGGGAACCCTGATTGCTCTTTGGGCTGTGGAGGGAGGGGGACTTGATTGGGGGAGGGGGAGGGAAATGGGAGGCGGTGGCAGGGAAGAGACAGAAATCTTTAATAAATAAATAAATTAATAAAAAAATAAAATGCATGGGATCCAAAAAAAAAAAAAGATGACAAACACCTTTACCTACTGAGGCATCTGCCCTTCATAAATTTTGTGGCATTATCTTGGGGAAGAAAATGAAAGACTCTTAGTCCCCATCCAGATTTTTGAAAGACCAAGAGACAGACAATCCTAGAAATTCTCTCCTAGAAGAGAGAGGTACAGAGTAAGATAATATATTGTAAATGGTTTAATGCAAACTCAAAATGTATATTCAGGCTCATGAGTTTTTCTTGTTTGTTTGTCTCTTATTCCTAGTTTTGTTTTTTAAATCACTATAGTACTAACTAAAGATGAGAATATAATTTTTCATTTATGAAAACAATCATCAAAGACTTCAAGGAATATAAAAACTAAATGATGTAACAGAGTCAAATGAATGCAGTAATATTCCAGTTGTTGATTTCAAAGAACAAGATAAGGAGAAATCATACAGAACAAGTGGTTTTGCAGTGATTTAGTGAGTAATAATGGGACACAGACAACTCCAACTAATCTTGAAATCAATAGATCAAGAAATAGAAAAACACAAGACAATAGATCGCAAAATAGAAATAAATGGAAATGGAAGAAAGAGATTATTAAAAAAGGAAGAGAAAACTGCAGTGCAAATCATAACTGGCAAACTTGATCAAAGAGAAAAATTCAAAACAAGTCACTTCAGTAGTAGCACTAAAAACAAAAACTAAAACAAAAACAAAACAACAAAACAGAACAAAACCAAACCAGAAGAAACATAAGAATAATATGTAATTTATGATACTCATTAAAGAAACTTGCATATGTAGCCAGAGAGTTGCTTGAGAAATTAAGAGTGCTTTCTCTTCTTGAGGAAGATCTGGGTTTGGTTTCTACTGCCCATACCATGGCTTATAATTCTATAAGAGTTATATACCTATAGAGTTATAGGTATATAATTATATACCTATAATTCTAGCTCAAGAGAATCCAACATCTTCTACAGATGATTTCAGGTTCCATGCATGAACATGATACACATATTTCATGCAAGCACTAATATACATATAAAACACAATTTAAAAAAAAACAAATATTCAGGATGTAGGAATTAAAAAGGGAAAGAGAGAAAAGTGTATGAGAAAGAGTCTCTTTTATTTTTTATATATACATAGTCATGAGGGTTTCAGATCCTGGAACAGGAGTTACAAGCGGCTCTGTGCTGTCATGTGCGCCCTGTGAATTGAACCCAGGTTTTCTGGAAAAATAACCAGTGCTCTTAACTGCTGAGTCATCTCTCCACCTCTGTGATAGCTTATTTTTATTATCTTTTCATATATTTTATATACATACCACAGTTTGATCTCCCTCCTCTCCTCACATTTTCTCTACACACTTGAAATCTACCCCCATCCATTCCTCCTTTGTTTCCCCTTCAGAAAGCAGCAATCCTCCCATAGGAGTCAACAAACATGATAGAATTCTACTCATACACTAAGAAATAATAAACACCTCTTCCCTTTAGTTGATTTCTGTCAGGCATTTAGTCACAGCAATAAGAAAAGTTACAAATACAACAGTTAAATGGTAATACTTACCTTAAAAAGTCCTTCTGAAGTAAAAACTGACACAAAGAAACAATATAGAAACACCACTGGGACTGCCTTACAAAATATGCTAAGGCCTCTTCAAGCTGGAATGACAAGATGCTAAGTAGTAACACAAAAAATGTATCAAATTATAAACTTCAAAATAAAGATAATTACACATTACAATTAGAACACTCTAGTTTTGCTTCAGTAATTTGTAACTAAATGTTACTTCTACTCTCTATAAGTTAAAATACAAAAGTATCAAAAATAATTGCAGTACCAAAAACTTTTTGATGATGTAAAATATAAAAAAATACTTGTATTAATTAAAAACATAAGATTTAAGCTAGTAAGATTATAAACTTACTTCATATTATCAATATCAAAGTTATTATCTGCTTAAACCAGAGCATTAGAGCCCTAAGATGTTTCCCTCAAGGTTTATGATAACTATATGGCTAAATCTTCTATATCATTGTACCCAGGAGATAAACAAAATAGATTGGAAATGGAATTGAAACTCAAATACTAAAAAAAGAAAAATAATCCAAATCTCAATAATGACCAGAGGAGAACAGGAAAGGAAATTAAAATTACAAATCAGCAATAACAACGTAGCAACAGTTAAATGCCTCTTATCAATAATTAAAAATGGTAAAATTCTCTAATCAAAATACATAATGTTGCTGGATGTATGTAAAAGGATTAAAAATCAATTACATTAAACTTATTTTAGATTTAAGAACACATTTAGGATGAAAATGAGGGAATAGAAGCAAATATATCTAATGCACATGAAATAAAAAAGCATGAGTTACTTATATAAAAAAATAGAAAAAGTTCCTATTAAAAATTTTAAAAGCTGGAGAGAGAGCACAGTAGCTAAAGGTACTTGTTCTTGCAGAGAACCTGGGTTCAATTCACGTGACAAGCACTTAAGTATCCATGACTCCAATTCCAGGGGATTTAAACTCACATGACCTCGATGAACATTATAAATGTAGGCAGAACATACTAAGAAAATCACACATAAAATAAAATGAATAAATTAAATTAAAATTTATAAGAAGACAAAATTGTCATCACATCATGACAGGATAATCAATTAATCAAAAGCATATGAATATGACAAATATATATTCCTCTTACATCAGAGCATCTAAATGCACTACATAGAAAAGATAAAAATGGATAGTAAATAGATAATAATATAATATTGTTAATGATATAAATATCCACATTCAACATAAAAACATCACCTACTCTTTCCAAAAATCAGTAAGAAAACATTGGAGTTGAGCAATGCTTTAGATGAAAGGGGATTTATAGCCATATGCTGAACATTCAACCCTACAACAAGATAATAATCATTAATCTCAGAATCGCAGGTAACATTCTACATATGGATTATATACTTTTTATATAACATAACATGACTAAAATTATATTAAGTATTTACACAACCCAATATGATACAAGGAATTAAGAGAAAAAATAAAACCTTCATAAATCCATTAAAAGTGTACAATAATACCTTTAAATGAATATTTTCAATAAAAATGTGCATATATTAGCTCAGGCACAGTGGGTGAACCCCTCATGTTCTTGACTTCTTTGCTTATACTCTCCATCCTTCTGCTCTTCAACTGGACCTTGTGAAATCAGTCCAGTCCTCCAAGTGCATCTCTGCCTCTGTTTCCATCTGTTGTTGGATGAAGGTTATATGGTTTAAGATAATCATCAGTCTGACTACAGGGCAAGGCCAGTTCAGGCACCCTCTCCTATATTGCTTAGGTTCTTTGCTGGGTTCGTCCTTGTGGATTCCAGATATCTCTTTCCTTGCTCTCATATCTGTCCTTTCTCCATCTCAACTATCCCATTCCCTCAAGCTTTCCCCAACCCTCCCCTTCTTCCCTCCTCTTTCTCTTCTCCCCTTTCTTTTACCCTCACCCCCATGCTCCCAAACTTTGTCAGGTCTTGTCTGCTTCCAATTTCCAGGTGGATCTATATATGTTTTGCTTTGGGTTCACCTTATTACTTAGCTTCTCTAGGATCATAAACTCTAGGCTCAGTGTCCTTTGTTTATGGCTAGTATCCACTAATGAGTGAGTACATACCATTTTCATATTTTTGGGTCTGGGTTATCTCACTCAGGAAAGTGTTTTCTAATTCCACCCATTTTCATGCAAAATTCAAGATGTCATTTTTTTACCACTTAGTAGTACTCTAATATGTATATGTGTTACACTTTCTTTATCCATTCTTCCATTGAGGGGCATCTAGGTTGTTTCTAGGTTCTGGCTTTTAAAATAATGCTGCTATGAACATAGTTGAACAAATGCTTTTGTAATATGATTGAGCATCTTTTAGTTATATTCCCAAGAGTTGTATTCCTGGATCCTGAGGTAGGTTGACTGCCAATTTTCTGAGAAACTGCCACACTGATTTCCAAAATGGTTTCACAAGTTTGCATTCCCACCAACAATGGATGAGTATTTCCCTTATTCCACATCCTTTCCAGCATAAGCTATCATTAGTGTTTTTGATTTTAGCCATTCTGACAGATGTAAGATTATATCTTTTGATTTGCATTTCCCTGAAAGCTAAGAAAGTTGAACAACTTCTTAAGTATCTTTTTACCATTCGAATGGGATGAGAGTGGGAAGAGGGGTGGAAGTGGGAATCTGGATTGGTATTTTTTAAAGTAATATAATAATAATAATAATAATAATAATAAATGTGCATATATATATATGATTCAAGTATTTAAAATGAAATTATGATATTTGTAACAACATGGATGTACCTGATGATCATTGCTACCACTCTAAGCAATGCCTCTGAATTTTATTTTAGCTACTTCATGTGCATAGGATGCCATAGAATATTTCAGGAACTAGAAATTTCTTTCGGGCATAGACATGTTCTAAATGCATAAAATTATTGTTAGGGAATAAATCACAGAGATATAGTAAAGCTACTTCATGTGACTGTTACTATTATGGAAGTGATTCATTCCTCCTTCCTTTGTGTCTCTACATTTCCCATTCTCTAGAGCCTACCCTTCATCCACCTTCCATAGCATTAAATATTATTTTATGTTTTGAACTTATATTTTTGTTTCTAATATAACTAAGAACATTGACATAATTATAACAAATTCTGGAGCCATTCTCATCCCTTCCTTCTTTTTCCATTGTTTTCTTCTTTCTTTGCCTACATATTTTATACTTATTAATTTTTCTTTGTATTCTATGCTTTTTTTACTATATCGTTCTTCTCCTCTTTATTTATGTTTTCCTTTGTTTCATAATTTTATCTACATTTTCTTTCACTTACTCTTTTCTCTCTACTTTTTCTATTATTTTCTATGTTCTGATCATCTCTTTCATCTATTGTTCTATTATTTTTGTTTGTTTGTTTGGATTTTTTTTTTGTGTGTGTGTGTTTCAAGACAGGGTTGCTCTGTGTAACTTTGGTGACTGTCCTGGAACAAGCTCTTGTAACCATGCTGGCCTTGAACTCACAGAGATCTGCCTGCCTCTGCCTCTTAAGTGGTGGGATTAAAGGCATGTGCCACCACAGCCCAGCCTCTTCTATTGCTTTTCAATACTGCTATTGTTCCCCTTTCCTTCATTTTACTTTTCTTTTTTTATGTTTTCAGGTTTTTTTTTAATTTATTTTTTTTTGAAAAAAAATTCTGCCTCCTCCCTGCCTCCTATTTCCCTCCTCCTCCCCCTACTTCTCTCCCCATCCTTCTCCAGTCCAAAGAGCAGTCAGGGTTCCCTGCCCTGTGGGAAGTCCAAGGTCCTCCCCTCTCCATCCAGGTCTAGGAAGGTGAGCATCCAAACAGGCTAGACTCTCACAAAGCCAGTGCATGCAGTAGGATCAAAACCCAGTGCCATTGTCCTTTGATTCTCATCAGCCCTCATTGTCTGCCATGTTCAGAGAGTCTGGTTTTATCCCATGCTTTTTCAGTCCCAGTCATGCTGGCCTTGTTGAGCTCACAATAGATCAGTTCCACTGTCTCAGTGGGTGGGTGCATCAATAGCGGTCCTGACATCCTTGCTCATGTTCTCCCTCCTTCTGCTCCTCATTTGGGCCTTGGGAGCTCAGTCCAGTGCTCAAATGTGGGTCTCTTTCTCTATCTCCATCCATCGTCAGATGAAGGTTCTATGGTGATATGCAAGATATTTATCAGTATGGCTGTAGGATAGGGCCATTTCAGGTTCCCTCTCCTTAGCTGCCTAAGGAACTAGCTGGGGACATCTCCCTGGACACCTGGAAGCCCCTCTAGAAACAACCTAGATGCCCTTCAATGGAAGAATGGATGAAGAAAGTGTGGAATATATACATATTAGAGTACTACTCAGCGGTAAAAAACAATGACATCTTGAATTTTGCATGCAAATGGATGGAAATAGAAAACACTATCCTGAGTGAGATATCCCAGACCCAAAAAGATGAACATGGGATGTACTCACTCATAATTGGTTTCTAGCCATAAATAAAGGACATTGAGCCTATAATTTGTGATCCTAGAGAAGCTAAATAAGAAGGTGAATCCAAAGAAAAACATAGTTATCCACCTGGATATTGGAAGTAGACAAGATTGCCAGACAAAAATTGGGAACTTGGGGGTGGGGTGGGATGGGGGTAAGGGGAATTGGGGAGAGAAAAGTGAGAAGGGGAGAATGGGGAGAACTTGGGGGAATGGGATGGTTGGGATAATGGAAGGGTGGATATGGGAGCAGGGAGGTATATTTCATTTTACTTTTCTTAGACATTAATATTTTTCTCATTTTCTAGTTTTGATGTTGTTTAGCATTAAGTAAAACCTAAAGGACATACATTTAAAATAAAACAATACATCAAAATAACTGGAAATTCTATGATTTAAAGACTTCAACACTTGGTGCTGCAGGGTCTCCTGTACTCTACTAGACCCAGCCCTGCCTGCCATGTTCTTCCTTTTATCCCCGGCTCATTGGGCTACCAGGCATTCCTGTTTAGGTACTGAGGAGTTCCATCTGGACAGGTGAGTGAGTGCTATCCAGGGGCGGATTGTCCCCAAAGAGAGCAAAACCCCCCCTCCCCCAGCTCCTGCTGTATGGCTGTCTTCCTTACACACGACCCTGGCCCCTAGCCTGCGCTGTTTGCAAGATCCTTTGCTCAGGAACACTTTCCTGCTCCTACACTAAGGCTACCCACCCAGAGCGGTGAGTGCCTGCCTATTGGTCAGGTCTGTAGGACTCCCGAAAGGGATCGTGGGCACCTTTAGCTTGTGCTGCAGGGTCTCCTGTGCTCTACTCGACCCTGCCCTACCCCCCAAGTTTGCCCTTTTGTCCATGGGTCATTGGAATACCAGGCGTCCATGTTTTGGTGCTGAGGAGTTTCATCTGGACGGGAACGGTTCCTGCTTCTACACTGAAGAGATACACCCAGAGAGTCAGTCACAGCAAAGACTGGACCAAGACACTAGGCCTCTCCTGGCTCCATTTGAAGGAAGAGCAACCTGAAAGGCAACAATACATAACCAGAATCCAGGGATCCCGAAATAAGAAGAATTGTACACCCTACTCCAAAAGAATTAGAAGAAATCGACTCAAAAGTGAACTTATATGAAAATAATAGAGGACCTTAAACAGGAGGTGAAAAACTGCCATAAACAATTAGAGATTACAAACAAAAAGGTAGAGGAAATGAATAAATCACTCAAAGATACCCAAGAAAACCAAGAGAAACAAGAAAAAGCAATCAAACAGGTTCGAGACTTGAAGAATGAAATGGAAGTAATGAAGAAAACACAAACCGAGGGAAGGACGGAGATGGAAAATCTGGGTAAACGAACAGGAACTACAGAGACAAGTACTACCAACAGATTACAAGAGATAGAAGAATGTCAGACACTGAAGATACCATAGAGAAAATAAACACACTGATCAAAGAAAACAGCAAAACCAACAAATTCTCATCACAAAACATTCAGGAAATGTGGGACACAATAAAAAGACCAAACCTAAGAATAATAGGGGTAGAAGAAGGAGAAGTACAGCTCACTCATATTTGGTTTCTAGCCATAAATAAAGGACATTGAACCTATAATTCGGGTTCTTAGAGAAGCTAAATAAGAAGGAGAACCCAAAGAAAAACATATAGGCATCCTCCTGAACATTAACCTTCATCAGGCGATGAAAAGAGACAGAGACAGAGACCCACATTGGAGCACCGGACTGAAACCTCAGGGTCCAAAGCAGAAGGAGAGAGAGCACGAGCAAGGAACTCAGGACCACGAGGGGTGCACCCACACACTGAGACAATGGGGATGTTCTATCGGGATCTCACCAAGGCCAGCTGGCCTGGGTCTGAAAAAGCCTGGGTTAAAACTGGTCTCACTGAACATAGTGGACAATGAGGACTACTGAGACCTCAAGAACAATGGCAATGGGTTTTGATCCTACTGCACGTATTGGCTTTGTGGGAGCCTAGGCAGTTTGGATGCTCACCTTACTAGACCTGGATGGAGGTGGGTGGTCCCTGGACTTCCCACAGGACAGGGAACCCTGTTTGCTCTTTGTGCTGACGAGGGAGGGGAACTTGATTGGGGGAGGGGGAGGGAAAGGGGAGGCGGCGGTGGGGAAGAGACAGAAGTCTTTAATAAATAAATAAATAAATTTAAAAAAAAAATAAAATTATAGAAGAAAACTTTCCCAACCTAAAGAAAGATATTCCTTTGAAGGTTCAAGAAGCATACAGAACACCGAATAGACTGGACCAAAAAAAAAAAATCTCCTCACCATATAATAATCAAAACACAAAACATACAGAATAAATAAAGAATATTAAGAGCTGCAAAGGAAAAAGGCCAAGTTACATATAAAGGTAAACCTATCAGACTTACACCTGACTTCTCTATGGAAACCATGAAAGCCAGAAGGTTCTGGATATGTGTACTGCAGAAACTAAGAGACCATGAATGCAAGCCCAGACTACTATACCCAGCCAAGCTTTCGTTCACTATAAATGGAGAAAACAAAATTTTCTAGGATAAAAACAAATTTAAACAATACGTAGCCACAAATCCAGCCTTACAAAAAGTAATAGAAGGGAAATCACAACCAAAGGAGTCCAACAATGCCCACAATAACTCAGACATCTAACGACCCTTCACCAGCACAACTCGAAGAAGGGAAACACACAAACTCTAATACAAAAAAAAAAAAAAACGAAAAAAATGACTGGAGTTAACAACCACTGGTCATTAATATCACTTAATATCAATGGACTCAACTCACCTATAAAGAGGCACAAGCTAAGAGATTGGATATGAAAACAGGATCCAACATTCTGCTGTTTACAAGAAACCTCAACCACAAGGACAGACATCTACTCAGAATAAAGGGCTGGGAAAAGGTTTATCAAGCAAATGGACCTAAGACACAAGCAGGTGTGGCCATACTAATTTCTAATAAAGTTGAGTTCGAACTAAAATCAATCAGAAGAGATGGAGATGGATGTTTTTTACACATAACAGGAACAATTCATCAGGACAAAGTCTCAATCCTGAATATCTATGCCCTTAATATAAAAGCACCCACTTACGTAAAAGAAACATTACTAAAACTCAAGGCAGTCATCAAACCACACGCACGAGAAGTAGGAGATTTCAACACTCCTCTCTCACCAATGGACAGGTCAATCAAACAGAAACCTAACAGAGAAATAAGAGAATTAATGGAGGTAATGAATCAAATGGACTTAACAGACATCTATATAAAATTCCACCCAAATAGAAAATTGAACACATACTCAGTAACAAAGCAAACTTAAACAGTTACAAAAAAATATTAGTAACCACCTGTGTCTCATCAGATCACCATGGATTAAAGTTAGAATTCAACAACAATGCTACCCCCACAAAGCCTACGAACTCATGGAAACTGGACAGTCAACTACTGAACCACACCTGGATCAAGGAAGAAATAAAGAGAGAAATTAAAGTCTTTCTTGAATTCAATGAAAAAAAAGAAACAACATACTCAAACCTATGGGACACTATGAAAGCAGTCCTGAGAGGAAAGTTCATAGCACTAAGTGCACACTTAAAGAAAACAGAGAAAGCACACATTGGAGACCTAACAGCCTACCTGAAAGCTCTAGAAAAAAAAGAAGCAGACTCACCTAGGAGGAGTAGAAGACTGGAAATAATCAAACTAAAGGCTGAAATCAACAAAATAGAAGCACAGAAAACAATCCAAAGAATCAATGAAACAAAAAGCTGGTTCTTGGAGAAAATCAACAAGATTGATAAACCCCTATCCAAACTAATCAAACAGCGGAGAGAGAATATGCAAATTAACAAGATCAGAAATGAAAAGGGAGACATAACCACAGACACAGAGGAAATTCAGAAAATCATTAGATCTTACTACAAAAACCTGTATTCCACAAAATTAGAAAATGTTAAAGAAATGGACACTTTTTTAGAGAAGTACCACATACCAAAGTTAGACCAGGACCAGGTGAACAATCTAAATAGACCTGTTAGTCGTGAAGAATTAGAAGTTGTTATAAAAAACCTCCCTACCAAAAAAAGCCCAGGTCCAGTCGATTTAAATGCAGAATTATACCAGAACTTCCAAGAAGAGCTAATACCTACACTCCTTAATGTATTTCACAATATAGAAACAGAAAAGTCATTGCCAAATTTCTTCTATGTAGCTACAGTTACCCTGATACCAAAACCACACAAAGACTCAACCAAGAAAGATAATTACAAGCCAATCTCACTCATGAACACCGACGCAAAAATCCTCAATAAAATACTGGCAAACCAAATCCAAGAACACATTAGAAAAATTATCCATTATGATCAAGTAGGCTTCATCCGAGGGATGCAGGGCTGGTTCAACATATGAAAATCTATCAATGTAATCCTTCATATAAATAAACTGAAAGAAAAAAAATATGATCATTTCATTAGATGCTGAAAAAGCAGTTGAAAAAATTTAACATCCCTTTATGATAAAAGTCTTAGAGAGATTAGGGATACAAGGGTCATACCTAACTATAATAAAAGCTATTTATAGCAAGCCGATAGCTAACATCAAATTAAATGGAGAGAAACTCAAAGCCATCCCACTAAAATCAGGAACACGACAAGACTGTCCACTCTCTCCATACCTCTTCAATATAGTGCTTGAAGTTCTAGCAATAGCAATAAGACAACATAAGGGGGATCAAAGGGATTTGAATTGGTAAGGAAGAAGTTAAACTTTCATTATTTGCAGATGATAGGATAGTGTACATAAGTGACCCCAAAAACTCCACCAAAGTACTCCTACAGCTGATAAACACCTTTAGTAGTGTTGCAGGATACAAAATCAATTCCAAAAATCAGTTGCCCTCTTATACACAAAGGATAAGGAAGCAGAGAGGGAAATCAGAGAAGCATCACCTTTCATGATAGCCACAAATAGCATAAAATATCTTGGGGTAGCTCTAACCAAGGAAGTGAAAGACCAATTTGACAAGAACTTTAAGTCTTTGAAGAAAGAAATTGAGGAGGATACCAGAAAATGGAAGGATCCCCCTTGCTCTTGGATTGGGAGGATCAACATAGAAAAAATGGCAATTCTACCAAGTGCAATTTATAGATTCAATGCAATCCCCATTAAAATCCCATCAAAATTCTTCACAGATCTTGAGAGGACATTAATCAACTTTATAGGGAAAAACAAAACACCCAGGATAGCCAAAACAATCTAATACAATAAAGGAACTTCTGGAGGCATTACCATCCCTGACTTCAAACTCTATTACAGAGCTTCAGTATTGAAAACAGCTTGGTATTGGCATAAAAACAGAGAAGTCAATCAATGGAATAGAATAGAAGACCCGGATTTTAACCCACAAACCTATGAACACCTGATTTTTGATAAAGCAGCTAAAAGTATTAAATGGAAGAAAGAAAGCATCTTCAACAAATGGTACTGGCAGAACTGGTTGTCAACCTGTAGAAGAATGAAAATAGATCCATATATATCACATGTACAAAACTCAAGTCCAAATGGATTAAAGACCTCAATATCAATCTGAACACACTGAACCTGATAGAAGAGAAAGTGGAAAGTACTCTACAACATATGGGCACAGGAGATCACTTCCTACTTATATCCTCAGCAGCACAGACATTAAGGACAACATTGAATAAATGGGACCTCCTGAAATTGAGAAGCTTCTGTAAAGCAAAGGATACTGTCACTAAGACAAAACGGCAACCCACTGACTGGGAGAAGATCTTCACTAACCCTGCTTCAGACAAAGGTCTGATCTCCAAAATATATAAAGAACTCAAGAAACTAGACTTTAAAATGCTAATTAACACAATCAAAAAACGGGGCACTGATCTGAACAGAGAATTCTCAACAGAAGAAGTTCAAATGGCCAATAAACACTTAAGGTCATGCTCAACATCCTTAGTAATCAGGGAAATGCAAATTAAAACAACTTTGAGATACCATCTTATACCTGTCAGAATGGCTAAAATCAAAAACACCAATGATAGCCTTTGCTGGAGAGGTTGTGGAGTAAGGGGCACACTCATTCATTGCTAGTGGGAATGCAAATTTGTGCAACCACTTTGGAAATCTGTGAGGCGATTTCTCAGGAAATTTGGGATCAACCTACCCCAAGATCTAGTAATACCACTCTTGGGAATATACCCAAGAGATGCCCTATCATATGACAAAAGCATTTGTTCAATTATGTTCATAGCAGCATTATTTATAATAGCCAGAACCTGGAAACAACCTAAATGCCCTTCAGTGGAAGAATGGATGAAGAAAGTGTGGAATATTCATATTAGAGTACTACTCAGCGGTAAAAAACAATGACATTGTGAATTTTGCATGCAAATGGATGGAAATAGAAAACACTATCCTGAGTGAGATATCCCATACCCAAAAAGATGAACATGGGATGTACTTACTCATAATTGGTTTCTAGCCATAAATAAAGAACATTGAGCATATAATTTGTGATCCTAGAGAAGCTAAATAAGAAGGTGAACCCAAGGAAAAACATATAGTCATCCGCCTGTATATGGGAAGTAGACAAGATTGCCGGGCAAAAACTGGGAACCTGGGGGTGAGATGGCATGGGGCTAAGGGGAATTGGGGTGAGAAACTTGAGAAGGGGAAGATTTGGGGGAGCTTGGGGGAATGGGATGGTTAGGATAAAGGAAGGGTGGGCACAGGAGCAGAGAAATATATATCCTAATTAAGGGAGCCATCTTAGGGTTGGCAAGAGACTTGACTCTAGAGGGGCTTGCAGGTGTCCAGGGAGATGTCCCCAGATAGTACCTTGGGCAACTGAGGAGAGGGAACCTGAAATGACCCTATCCTATAGCCATACTGATTAATATCTTGCATATCACCTTAGAACCTTCATCTGGCGATGGATCGAGATAGAGACAGAGACCCAAATAGGAGCACCGGATGAGCTCTTAAGATCCAAATGAGGAGCAGAAGGAGGGAGAACATGAGCAAGGAAGTTAGGACCACGAGGGGTGCACCCACCTACTGTGACAGTGGAACTGATCTATTTTGAACTCACCAAGGCCAGCGGGACTGGGACAGAATAAGCATGGGATGAAACCAAACTTTCTGAACATGGCGGACAATGAAGGCTGATGAGAAGCCAAGGACAATGGCACTAGGTTTCGATCCTAATACATGAGCTGGCTTTTTGGGAGCCTAGCCTGTTTGGATGCTCACCCTCCTGGACCTGGATAGACGTGGGAGGACCTTGGACTTCCGGCAGTGCAGGGAATCTGAACTGCTCTTCATTCTCGAGAGGGAGGGGGAATGGAGTGGGGGGAGGGGGAGAGTTGGAAGGGGAAATGTGTGGGAGGAGGGGGAGGGAAATGGGAAATGGGGAGGAGGCAGAATTTTTTTTCAACAACTAAAAAAATATAAAAATAAAAAAATACTTCAACACCCCTTAACCTGCAAGTTTTTCATATATTTTCTATAGTGTTTGAAAAGAGAAAAGGCAAACTGATTGACTTTTCCTACTTAATTTTTTCAATTGTTGCTGTTGTTTTCACCAAATACCAAACCATTTTTATTCCTTTTGTCAGTCATTAGCCTTGACGAAATTTGTATTTGTTCCAGCGTAGAAGAATGGAGATAAGAATTATTAAGCAAAAGAAACAGAGATATGAGAGAAATAAGAGACAGAGACAAAGAAGAATATAGGAAGGAAAATTCAGTGAATCATCCTGTTTTTATTCTCCACATTTTTATATACTTCTCTCCAAAAGGGAAGTGGGGAGGCAACAGACTTCATTGAAATGATATAAGGAATAGACTTGAATTCTCCAAACTTTGGTCCAGGTGGAGTATATTCACCTCTATACCCAAGATACCAATTAACCATAACCTAGGTCAGAATCTATTGTTTATAGCTACATCTGTTGTCAGCAAATTTGGAAGAGCAAAAATAAGCTCAAACTCATTGACCATTAGTCAAGGGAGAACAGGCTCCGTTCTCTGGGCCCTCACACACTTTTTAAAAGAAAACTTAACGTTTTTGAAGACATTTTTTTGAAACTTTGTGGTATGTCACTATCTGCATAATGACACTGTAACAAAATGTGTAAATTTGTTATTATGAATCTAACATTAGAATTGATATGGCTTCTCTACTTACTAGCAGTATACAAAAACAACAACAGCAATGAAACAGTTACCTTCCTTTCTTTTAGTTTCAATTGTTTCATTTGTAAAAAGAAGATTAGTATCTCCTGCAAAGGTAGCTCTAATGCTCCTCAGCAGAATAAAACTATAGACAAGCTTCCTGAAAGTAGACCCATAATATTGGTTCTTATAATCAGTCATTTATAAAACTCTTATCTGTAGATGCTTTTGTTTGATAGATTGCCGTATAAATCTTGGTTAAGTTGTATTGTCAGTTTTCCAACGTAAGAATGCTTTTCACTAGCCTGGTGGTGGTGGCACATACCTTTAATCCCAGCACTCGGGAGGCAAAGGCAGGCAGATCTCTGTGAGTTCGAGACCAGCCTGGTCTACAAGAGCTAGTTTCAGGACAGGCTTCAAAACCGCAGAGAAACCCTGTCTCGAAAAACCAAAAAAAAAAAAGAATGCTTTTCACTAAGACCCAGGAATCGTTTTTTAGAAACATGCTGCATTTTGTCCTCCAAATTTCTGTAGGAGGATGGAAACCTACTTAACTCTAAGGTTCACCTTATTTCAAATTGCTAAAATAGCTTTTATCATAAATACACAATAATCTTCATGTTCCTTTGGATACAGCTAAACAGAGTTGACTTATGACTCCAAAACTAATATCCTCCTCTAGTTTTGTTTTGTTGTTGGTTTTGAGACAGTATATAATTATAACCCTGCACTGTTTAGTATCCTCTATTTGATACATAGACTTGGTTGTCCTCACGTTTATAGTGATTCTCCTCATTGTGCCTCTGTTTTGCCAACAGGTGTATGCCACCATGCCCAGTCATTCAATTCTTTCAACTGGTTCATCCCAGTTCTTAAAAATCTGCTCATTCTTTGTTTTTAAGATAACTGAGTTCAACCGGACAGATTTCCTTTCTTCTCTATAGAAAATGCATTGAATGAAGTTTTCTGTATTTGTTATTTTTTTTCTCATTGCATTTTCTGCTTTGACACTACTTAACCCAGTTGTTGAGAAAGAAAATTGACAAAATACAAAACCAACAAAACAAAGCAGCATTCAGTGAATTGTTTATCAGGATTAAGTATTCAGTAACTTCCAGTTAGTGATTATATTGAATTAGTCTATTCCTTATCGGCTGGCAGTTTTTGTTTTCGTCGGAAATGTTTTCACTTTTTGTACTAAATTAAAATACTGTTTTTACCCTTTTAAAATTATTCAAAGATATCAATTATTTTCTAGAAGTATGATATATTTGAATTTTAAAGTTTAGAAGTTTAGTCGAGATTTAGGAAGTAGAATTCAAATTTCCTAAATTCTTTTTTTTCCTTTTTTTTTTTGTTTTTTCAAGACAGGGTTTCTCTGTGGTTTTGGAGCCTGTCCTGGAACTAGCTCTTGTAGACCAGGCTGGTCTCAAACTCATAGAGATCTGCCTGCCTCTGCCTCCCAAGTGCTAGGATTAAAGGCGTGCACCACCACCGCCCGGCTAAATTTCCTAAATTCTATTCTTAGAGGTTAATCCTATAAGGCTCTTCTAGAGATGGGGTGAGTAACAGAATAACTACAATGTGAATTCAAATGCCTTTCCCAAATCTGTTTGAATTAGGTCAGATCAAATTTTATTTGTTTCAAAATATTGGCATTGAAGGTACATTTTTCTTGTCCTGGCAAATAAAAAGAAAAATATAATTTTTTTTTTAAATTTATTCTCTTTTTTTTTTTAATTTTAAATTTTTATTATGTATACAACATTCTGCCTCCATGTATGCCCGCACGCCAGAGGAAGGTGCCAGATCTCATTACAGATGGCTGTGAGCCACCTTGTGGTTGCTGGGAATTGAACTCAGGACCTCTGGAAGAGCAGCCAGTGCTCTTAACCACTGAGCCATCTCTCCAGCCCCAAAATATAATTTTTATTGCAAAAAAATAACACTAACCCACAAAACCACTTGAAAAGGGAAAAGGCTCCAAAGAATTTGTGCATGGCAATCTATCCAGGGTTTCCAATGAATATTAAATTTGATAACAAAGGAAAATGGATTCAGAATAAGATTCATCTGAGATTCACAAATTTGAATCCTCCATCAAAATCTAACTGTTAAAAAGTTTTAGCAATCCTTCTAGATTCATTATGTCAATTGCCATCTATTTGTATACAAACTAGGCTGTAGATACATATACTATAAAATATATATCCCTTGGGTTTATATTTTTTTGATACCTCCCATGTTTTCACTCAACACTTGCTTACAACTGTCTTTATGGAAATTACTATTGAGAAGTAGTTTATCTCCTTTCTTCCATCACCAGGACTAATGCCCTGAAGCAGTTCACAGGCCTTTCTCTAAATTGGATCAGACATGTTAATGCTGCCCTATTCCAGTAGCTTTCAAATTGGGAGGTAATGCACAACCTCTTGGGTAGGTCTCAAAATTATACCCTTCCATACGAATTAAATCAAAATATGTATAGTATGGTCCAGGTATTGGGAATTTGAGTATTTCCAGATGAATACAATTTGAATAGGAAACCAATATTCCATTTGATTGGAGGCTTGATATGGCATAATTCTCAAATATTTTAGAAAGTTATCACACATGTTTATTTAATTTTAAATTAACAAATAATGGTCAATCCTCTATGAAAGAATTAAACCCCTTCTTTAGAAGACTGAGAGTGCTTCACAACCCACCCATTGCATAAGAATAAATTATTTGTGGAGAAATTGATTCTGGAGAGATAACAGAGAAAAGAATGCATTTATAGCAACCTTGAATCAGAAAAAAAAGATTTTGAAAAGATGTTTTTCTTTAAATAGCAAAGGTTTAAGGAATGGTGATAGTACTGAAGTGCATAATAAAGAATACAATATATTTATGTGTCCTTAGAAAATCTTAATAATTACTATATAAATCTGTAGTAGTTTTCTTTTCTGTTAATGAGGACCCAGATATCTGTATTTTTAGCAGGCACCCTGGTGATTCTGCAACCCGACCCTTACTAAAAGAAAATTGGTTATTATATCAATGGGGGAGATATTACTGGAGTTCTTCTTACCATGCCTCCCATTTTTCCTCCTAGACACACAGTAATGGACACAACTCCTCTATCATTTTTTTTGTTAAATTTATTTATTTTACATCCCAATCACAATTTCTCCTCCCCTCTACTCTTCCTATCTCCCCCCACCTCTCCTCTGCCCCCACCCATCTACTCTGTTTCGGTTCTGAAAGGGAGAGGCCTCCCATGGGTATCAACAAAGCATGATGTATCAAGTTGCTGTAGGACTAGCTCCTCACACTGCCTTTTGTAATAAAAAGAAACTTCCAAGGCAAAAAGAAAAAAACAAAAAACAAAGATTCCTGAACATCCCTTACTGTAGCTTTGTCAAATTTTACACTTCATCCTGTTTTAGGAGTCATCCCTACACACCACTCCAAAATTAAATTGTTTTTAAAAACTATCTTTTTTCATTTTACATACCAATCCCAGTTCCTAATCCCTTCCCTCCTCCCAGCCCCATCAGAGAGGGTAAGGTTTCCCATGGGAAGTCAACAAAGTCTAGCTTTGAGGTAGGACCAAGGCCTCCCCACTATATTTAGGCTGGGTAAGTTATCCTTCCAAAGTGAATGGGTTCCAAAAAGCTGCATTTTTACAGAGCCGTGATTTGTCACTTTCTTTGTTCTGTTACTGCTCTGAAACTGCTTCCATGTGGGGACATGGAACCTAGGTTAACTGGACCCTGTATTTCCTGGGAAACAAAATCAAATTTTGCTCCAGAATTGTCTTTCATCCCTTTTGAGGTAAGAGCTGTAATTTTTGCATTAACAGAACACTGAAGGCAGGTCATTAACAATCAGGAATGAGGACTAGTGGTCATAGTGCAGGAGCAGGACCTCTCAAAATGCTGGCCTGAACAAGACATTGCCCATCATTGAGTGGGGATCCTCTATCATTTTTTTGTTGCCCCCTTGTGGAACGGCTTGAAAATTTTCCTTTTGTTTTTATTTGCTTGCTGTAACTGACCCAGGAAGATTAATTACCTATGCAAATTCAGAGCTGTCAGATAAACAAAGTCAGTATAATCATGGAGTTAATTGAGTTATCTTACTTCTGCCTTTTTCTGTTCCTACAAAGATAAATTTATGTTTAGGTACAGCCAGCATATGTGATCTGACTCCTTCTGGGATCACCTATTCTTGTCAAAGATTTTGAATAGCAGGCCAACAACAATTTTCTTTGGGAGTGAATTTGTTTGTGTTGGACAATAGCTTCCTAGAAGTAGGGTTTTGGGAAGACTAACACTAATGAGGCACTCAGGATGATAGGTGGATGAAAGAAGAGTGTAGATAGGGAATTATTTAGTTCATTAGACTCATTAAGACAAGCAGAATGGTAAGCAAGGGAAGAAACAGACAGTAGACTTGACAACAAAGATTAGAAAATGTCCAGTGGCTTATTGATATAAAATATGCAGGAGAAAACGATATTCTGTATTACAGGGTAAACCCCTTTTCCAAATTCTTTGGCTAATCACTGATCAGCTGAGCCAAAGTTTGCTTAACCTCAAAAATCAGTTCTAGCTTATAATTCGCATTACCCAAACCTAGCAATGTCTCTGGATTTGTAAATAGAGATGGAGATGGCTACTGAATTCTTTACATAGTATAAATGACAGGTAGTGGGCTGAGGCATAAAAGCATGCTCAGATGTTACTTTAGGAAAACTCACAGTTGCCTAAAATTGTATTGAGATCATTTGAACCTCAGCAAGCAACATTTGGTGAATTTGGATGCTTACAATGTGCCAAGTATAATCAAAGTTACTTGCATGTATTTTAAATACCATTACTATTCTTTCTTTATATTGGAAGAATATGACGAGGTATATAAAAAATTTCAGAATTGACAAATGATTATTAAGAAATAAGAAAGCTGATGCTGGATCAATGGCTTAACAGTTTTGAGGACAGTGTTTGGGTCCAAACACTTGCATCAGGCAACTTACAATTGACTTTAACTCCAGGATCTCATGCAGTATTCTGGCCTCTGAGGTCAATAGGCACACACATGTTACACATTCATACTTCATAAATATGAGCATTCACAAATAGACATACATTAAAAATACTCTATCTTTGTTGAAAGGAGAAAGTCAGGATTACATCTAAACAGATTGGCTCCACAGCCTTTCTAATAATACCTAGAGACAGATCCCATTCTTCACTATCTATAACACTTACAAAACATCTTAGGGTAGAAAAAAATAACTAACGTAAGGCACAAATTTTCTGTATCAACAACTATTGAATATTCATATAAAACACTTGACTAGTAAGAACTATTTCTGGTATTGAACCATTTCATCTTTCTCTCTCTCTCTCTTTGGTCTTTCAAATTTTATTAAACCAATCCAAGTGACAAATATTCACAGCGCACAAAATATTCCCCCTTTTTGTCCAAATAAAAAGAAGTTTTAACTCTAACATAATAAAACAATAAACAATAACATTTATTGGTTAAAAATTAAATTTACAATATTTGTCAAATTTCTAGAAAATACATCATTATTTATTCTGTATTAATCAGTCCAAAGCTTTGTAACTAATTTACTTTCTATCATAACTATGGAAAACTGTAACTATGACTTTCTATCTAGTCTGGAACTCCATCAAACATCATCAAAAAGATATAGTATTTTACATTGATAATGAACAATTTCTTACCATATTTACTGGCAATTTAAAAACTAAGAATAACAGGTAAATGTTTTTGATTTGGTACAAAAATGATTTAAATGTGAAGTAATGACTCAAATTTAGTGGTGGAAATTGTTAGTTAATTACAGTATCATATAGTAAAGTGTTAAGAGAAGACTATGATTTGAAGTTTACCAACATGGCATTTCCCCTTATTTGTTATGCTTAATAAACTATTCTAAGAAAGAATGTTGTCATAGTTTGTTGGTGGAATAAAATCAAATACTTTTAGAAATTCTTTGGAACTGGAAATACTTATAAACATACGTAAGTATAGTCCTCACCCTTCATCAAAGAATATTCTTTCCCTAAGAGATGGAGACTATTACAAAGATCCAAAACTAGTAAAACTGAAGTAAGTGATCCTGGAGTGACCATCACCAATTGATTCATCTGTAACACACCTTCTACACCTAAGATTCAGACAAAATAATAGAAGAGAGGACAAGAAGATTATTAGAGCCAGACTCAGTAATCTGCTTCTAAATGGTGTCTACTAGAAATGATGGGGAAATTCACCCATGAAATCTCAACAATATGTTTGCCTGAAAGGATAAGTTTTTCAAAAGAAATTTTCATTTAATTTGAAAAAAAAATAGATTTCTAAATGATTTAACTACCACAGTTCTCCCACATTCTTAATGATTCCATCGGCCTAGTGACTACTAAAATTAATATTCTAAATTATTCTAGATTTTTATTTTCCTTTATACTATATAAATAAATATTATAATAGGCATTTGAAAGAACTAAATATATGGGCACCCAAATTCCCCATACTATTTAATTTTTCTCTCCACCAAATTCTTCCTTGAATTTAAAATGATTACTAGCAAACATGGCAGTAGGGGTATTCTTTCTGTTGTTAGCCATATAATAACCTCACTCTGATCTTTCTCTTTTCCTCATCATAAAGGCTGCTTTGGTACAAATGACTTTATGTATGATAGAGTTAACTGTAAATTGTTTCATTCTCTCTTAAATTTCTGATTAATCTCATCTTTCTTGGAAAGCATCAATATTATATTAATGGAAGTTTTACAGATATCCAATACCAAAAAAAAATTGTTACTTAAGGTAAATGATAATAACCAAAAAAAGCACAGGGTTTAATTCTATAAGACAATGCCTAGAGCTTATACTACTGTAGTACTTAAAAAAGCAACAAAAGACAAATATACATTATGTATATGCATAACCTCTTTCCACTGAGGTAAAAGGAAGTTGCATCATTGCCCAAGGTCAAATAGCTACTAAATGCCAGGAGTACAGTTTCAACCCAGGAATTTAATATTTGGAATCTATACTGTTAGCCTTTATAACATAGAACACCTCATAAGGAGGGACATTGATAAAAGACTTGGAAATATTGGTGAGATGCAAGTTAAGGTTTTGATTTTGTCCTTTCATAGTTAATATGTTTTTTGTTTTATTCCCCACTGCAGCAAATGTGTTTTTTTCACAGTGCAGTATGGCTTGTTTTCTGGTAGAGCTGACCTTTTGTTATCATATATAAATAATTCTGAACCTTCTGAATATTATGATGTGACCTGGTGCTTCTTAGTTCTTTAATGAACCTATACATTTTCTTTTCTTTTGCTAAGCTGTTGGAAATCACACAGCTCCATAGGGCTCTAAGTTAACAGTCTGTTTTACATACCCATTAGAACGCAATAAATTGTATAAGTACAAAAATTTAAATGCCACGAAGTCAAGGTCACCTTTCCAGACATTTTTTTCAGTTATATCTCTGTAGTAAATGTGTGACAGACATGAAAGTCCCTATATTGTGATATTGACAGTCAACAGAGCTATAATAAAACTATTTTGTGCCTTAACTAAATCTACAATAACAGCAAGGAGTAAGCCAATAACAATGGCAAAAACAGCCAGTTTCTTTTGTTACTGACCATTCTTAAAATTCGTTGTTGTAACTCAACCTAAACATTTACTAAGAAAACTTCACTTAAAATAAACTAGTAAACTTGGAGTTCTTAGGTAACAAGACTCTTTACAAACTCTACTTTCTGAGGAAAATTAAAAACAAATCATAATGTGGCAGTTTTGAGCATTCATGTTTAAAAGTATTTCCAGTATACATTTTGGATGCTGCCTAAATTGTTTTTAATTTTCTACATTCATCATGTTGCACTGAGACCATCTTAAAACTGTCAAAAAATCATATTATCTTAAGAGTAGAGAAAACTTTACTGGTTTTGCTTAAAAGGTACTCAGACTTCTTCTCCCTCTATTCTCCTTTCAAAATGTTCTTTTCTTTACACTACAATTGTTATACAGAATGTTCTGCTAACCTCTGCTTCAACTGTTATCAAGACAAATTTGATAGATTAAGCTCATCCACTAAGGTGTTATCAGAGATAATGAGATCTTAATATCTTAACCTTCCTAGAAGTAATGGATTTTTTTAAAACACTGTGTTCTATTCAAAGATTTCTCTAATAGAAGAATTACTATACAACTCTGCTTTGCATTTAAGGCTTTAAAATGTACAAGAAATTAATCACCCCTAGAAAACACATAAAGGTCTTTCATTAAAGTGCAACATAGTAGAATTTTTTTCCAAGTTATCAAGGACTGGCAGATGAGTTGTTACATATTTGAGAACTGTTGGCATTTTCTTAAATAAACACTTTCAGTACTTTTACAGTATTTGTGTATCTGTGTGTGTGTGCATGTGTGTGTTTAATACACTGTTAATGAGAAATATTAGGGCAACTTTCTCTTGCTATGTAAGTCATATTTTTGTCAGAATATGTGCAAATTTTTTTCTTTACCCTTGAAACTCAATAATTTTATGAAACTATATTTTTAGTCCTAAACATTATATATGAACTTGTCTATATACCATTCTTGATCTGGGAAGTTAAAATAAAATTTGTTTTATTTCAGGAATTTTTTGTTTAATTGTAACTTTTAATTTGGGCATACATCCTGTTTCACTTTTCAAAGATATAAACCATGACATTTTATTGCTCTACTGACTTCTCATGACTCAGGTTCTGGTTCTGCTACTGAATGGCTTTACCCAAATTCAACAATCTCTGTGAGCCAATTGGAAAATGTGATTAATAGCAGTGTCTGCTTTGTTGCCACACTGTGAGGTTTTAAAGACATAATTTTGAAGCATTTGATGACATTCATATAAGCAAGGATTAGTCAATGTCTTTAGCCACAAAGTTGAAATATTTGTATATTTGTTGTATTGAACAATGTAATATGTAAGACTTTTGTTGTGGAAAATATCTCAGACATCACCCCATCTGATTTTTTTTATAATACCACAATAAATAGAATAAATAGTCAACAATAAGGCTATATTTTCAAACTAGTTGATTTGTCTTTATTTAAATAAACTTTCTTTTTAAAGTACTATTTCTTAACATTACTTCCTCCACCTCTTTGCTCCTTATCTTGTGAGTTCATTTGAAGTTCTGGGACTTAGAAGGAGATGTAAATGTCTTAATACATAGAGACAGTGAACATTGTTAGTCACATCTAGTCACATGATGCTAAGGTGAGGAGACAGTACTTGAAGCCTGAAAAAAAAAGTGTTAGTAGACCCCAGAACACAGATGCATAATTTAGATGGGATTTCCAACCCAGACAAATTAATCTAGATAGTTGTAGTACTGTCTTGTCCTAACAGAATCAGGATTTGTGGGGTTTGTTTTCTCCTTTCAACAGTTTCTGAAGTAATTACTTCCATAGTTGAATAGTAAAAAAATATGTTTTTCCGTGAAGAACTTCTCACAGAGCTTAAATTAAGTTATTGTAGGAAAGCTTGGCAATAGCCTGGAGAAAACTTAACTAGGGGAAAATGTGTTTTCTGATTGTATAAGATTGTATTGTATCTATGAAAGGAGCCACTTACAAATGAGTTTTTTTTTTTTTTTTGGAAAGGGCTCAACTTACAATGCATGAAGAAACAGAGAACTGTTTCAATAACTTAGAAGCAGGACTTTTTTTTTTTACTTTATTACTGCCATAAACTCCTGTTTTTTATGGCTATTATTATCCTTCCTTCTTTGCTTTGCCCACGTGTTTTTATCTGCTATTTGTGATTGAAGTAGAGGTTGTTCTGAGGAAAAAATTTCATTTGTCTCTGATGATTAAATATATTGAATGAATTTCTGATAACTGATGTGAGAGAGAGAGAAAGAGAGAGAGAGAAAGAATGGAACCTATCCAATATATTCACTTCTATATTCTTAATATAAATCATAATGATGGACATACACAAAGTAAATATTACTTGAATGAACAAGTTAATAATTAAATAATTCATTTGTTATGTAAATTTCCGTATAAGTTTTGTTTAACTTTTATTATTCTCTATTTTTTAAAATAAACTTCTAACTTCACAAATACAATTACTTTTCTTCTAAAAACAATCAACACATCATAGATATCTTTTTCCAAAGAATATCATCTGAATGCTTTCAAGCATAATATAACATTTAAAATGTGGTACACATTTGGAGTTATATAAAGTTTAATGAATTAATGTAGAAGATTGGCCACAATTTCTATAAACCAAAGCAAAATACCATGGCAGTACTGAGAGAATAATCCATGGATGAGAAATGAGGAACAGAGTTTATACAAGAGCAAGTTAGAGAAAACCAGACTAAAGATATTTTATGTAAGAGGGGCCACTCTTACAGGTTGCTTACTGCTATTGATATTTGTGGGAAAACTTAGAAAGTGCTATTCACTTGGCTCCACTCAGCATAAGAAATAAGAAAGTATTCATTCACTGAATTTAATTCCCCATCCAACAAAGATTAGCATATGGAGCATTAGCTTTTCCTGTACTCCCAGCTAGCATTTATGTAAACAGTGAGGAATTTCCCATCATGGCTTCTGCTGTTGTTTTAGAGATACCATGGGGCAGAACATAATAAGTATTTAGAATGGGATTAAGGTAAAGTATTGTTAGGTCTCACATGCATCACACAGGTCAATGCCTTTTTGGAACTGGCTGCTGCAAATATGCATGAAATAATAGAGGTCAGGATGGGAATTTTTCAGTGGGACATTACAGATGTTCCATGTGAACAGCAAATAAATAGTCACCTGTAAATATTCTTTGAATAGCTTATTTTGGAAAGCAATAGTGATTCCCTAGAAGAATACAATGACAATCATTCAATCTCTGAGTTCTATAGCTATTTCTAAATCACACACAATTTATTCTGTTTTTTGATATAAGCAAAGCCTCAATATTAGACTACAAGATGATAATTAAAACATATTAGAAGAGAAAACAAATTATGAAAACAAACTAAATAAGTGAAATACAAATTTTACGTCAATGAGGACTTTGCCTTCTATATAAATACAATACAAATCTTGAGAAATTGTATTTTTAGATATTTATTTGAAGTTGTATTATACCTGGAAATACTTGTTTAGTAGTAACTTTATGTTATTTCACAAAAGATGATATTTAGACATTCCATAGTACTTGAAAAATAAAGTTAGATCTACTAATATGTAAGATAAAAACCCACAAGAAAAATAGCTTAATTCTTATTTTTCCCAATGAGAAATGCTCACAGAAACTTTGTACCTTTAATGCTAAATATTGCCAAAAATAATAAATAGTCCAACATTATGTTGACTAATAAAGAAACTGAATATGATCATTGCTACCAGATGTCATTGTTAGAATGGATGTGCTCTGGAATTCATTTATTCATTATAGACAAAGCCTGATGAGTCATAACTAAGCAGTTTTCTTCATTTAACGTAGTCTGTTGACATGAATATGAATTTTAAATGTTGATGCCAAAATAGCTCCTAGAACACAGAACTACTTTTCTTTTCATTTTTCTTCTCAAGATGCTCTTTAAGTAACATTCAAGAAATGAAAGAGGAACATCTTATTTGGCTGAGTTCCAATATTTCATGTTATACTTCAAGGAAAACATAAATGTACGTGTTGACTGCAACTACTCTCACATTATAACTTACCCATGAATTAATCAATTAGCAAAAGAACAATTTCCATTATAGCCTTTGCACTGAAAAACCTCAGTGACATGGCAGAAAATATACCCATGGGCTCTACTGAGCCTGTGATTTCACTGACAGCTTGACTGCCAGGTTGAATCAATAAACAATGTGTTTTTCTCTTTCATGCTAGCACTAAAATCAATTAAGACATAGAATGATTTGTATTTTAAGCAGAATATATATATATATATATATATATATATATATATATATATATACACACATATATGGAAAGTAATTTCCTTGATGCCACTATAATTTCCCCCACATTAATAGAAGAAATCTGAAAGATAGATCTTTGCTTCTTATTATTCTATTTAAGAAATGAAAACAATAAAAAAAATCACATGGTTGCATCCAATGAAAAAAGAAAAGGGAATGATAATTGACTGTTTAGGCTATATAACAGTTAAAGCAGAAAATTGATAGGGAAAGATGGCACATATAATAAAATCATGTAGATTGTCTGCTAACATATAAGATATACCACATTGATACTTAGGTTGGTTCCACTTAATAGTTATTATGAATACTGCAGTACTGACTATGGTTAAGAAAGTATGTCTGATGTGGGATTCCCCTCTGTGTGCTGTGAATATGTTTTACTACCATTGGTTAATAAAAGAAGCTGTTTTAGGCAAATGGCTTAAAAAAATCAGGCAGAAAATCAGAGACGTAAAGAGAGAGTAAGTGGAGTCAAAGAAAGGGCATGTAACTGCCAAAGGAGAAAGACACTGGCCAGAGGCTACCAGAATGTTGCCTGTAGGCAATGACCTTGTGGTGATGCACAGATTAATAGAGCTGGGTTGATTTAAGATGAAAGAGTTAGCTAGAAATATGCATAAGCTAATAGGCCAAGCAATGTTTTAATTAATACATTTCCTGTGTGATTATTTCTGGTCTGGGCTACACCCATGAAAACTCAACAATAAGGCTGCTTAAGTAAGACTGGTACAATAACATGACTTGATATAGAACTGGGAAAACTCACAAGGTCCTACTTTTTTCCTATATGAAGAGCCAGAGGCAATCAATGACTGATGAAAAAAAAATGAAGATCAGTCTTTTACAGGAACAAGACCACTGATATTTTTTTCCAATGCCAACTAATCAGTACCAAATATCTATTCCTATGAGCAACAATAAAAGAACTCAATAGGCTGTATATGCATGTATGGATGTGTATGGAACAATAAGGAGTGTGAATGAAATTTAGAGGGATTGAGGAAGAAATGACAAGAGTTTGGAAGAGAAAATGGTAAAAATTATGCAAATACAGTACTTATATTTAAAGTTCTCACATATATGTCTGTATGTGTAAATATAAAGTAATTATGTGATGTAAAAATAATGTCAAATATAAAATTTAAATAAAGTAAAAGACTTATATCCTACTTTTTTATCTATCTGAAAAGTAAACATAGGGTACCAGGATATGAAAGGTGAAGACAAGTAGCTTAGAGTAAGAGGGTATATGGAAAGGATTGGAGGGAGGAAAGTAAAGGGCCAAATAATTTACCACCAACCTCCATTTCTACTTAGAATCTTTACATTCTTCTGTTCTTCAAACTACATTTCACTCTGCTGATAGAAGCAGAATTTGTTTTTTTCCCTCAAATTAGTTTTAAATGACTCATTTAAAATTGTTTTGGACATAACTTGTGCATATGCACAAATTACATTAATAGCTAATGTTCAAAATGTGTTTGTTCAATCCTTTGTGGAGTTAGTCATTTACTATAAATGCAAATTAAAATACCAAGAAACTGTACTCATCAAATTCTACACTACAAGCATGAGTTCAGTTGGCCATTTCTTCATTTTCACACACAGATTGACTACTTGGTTATGTAAGTCTGTCTTTCCTAGTAGTCTATTAGTGGCTAAATGATATGACCTGGAAGTAGGAAGTGGTACTTTCCTACAAGTCTATGCCACTACAACAGCCAGGAAGACATAAGTCTTCCTTCTGCTTCTTTCTAAAAATTGCCTAAATAAACGATTTTGTTGTACAAATTTCACAGAGAAGTCTAACACCATCAACGCCAAACAAACATCCTAATATTAACTTGTGCTATCTTCACAGTGGGTGACCAAAACAAAACCCAGCTCAAGAATCCATTGCCTTCTGTTTCTTCACATATATCTTTGCTTGTCTTCTCCTTTTATTGTTTGCCTTCAAATCCCTGACTTGTCCTCTAATATAAGATGTCAGCACATTAATCTAGCCAAAGTCTCTGCCTACACAGAACTATGACTAAGACTCATTGTAAAAGTAAATACAATCCATACAAAAGTATTCATTTGCCAGTATCATTACTAGTTCACAATCTGTGAATGCAAGCATAAATAATGAATACACATGTATCCATAACCCATTATTAAAAATAAATAAATAAAAGCTCTCTGTGAGTTTGAGACCAGCCTGGTTTACAAGATGTAGTTCTAGGACAGTTTCCAAAGTTACAGATAAACCTGTCTCAAAATAAATAAATAAATAAATAAATAACCGATCATACATTACATTTCTCCAGAGTGAACTTTAAAAATATAAGTCAACCAATGTAATTCTAAACATCTTTGCTACCTCCTGTCCTCAAAATCCCTCATATTCCTGTAACTTAAGGCCCTCTCCGGTTACATAAAACCTATGTGTCACTTCCTCCTCATGTAATCCCTTGCCCCATTTAAGTTTTGTTTAGTGACATTCCATCTCCCTCTATTCCAGAAGAGATATCCCATACCCTGCTATTCTGTTTACAGAAAATATTCTTTCAATGTTTATGAATCATTGACTCATCATGACAATTAATGACTGTAGTAGTGTTCTCTTTTTGTCTTATTTATTTATTTTTATTGATTTTATTGAGCTATATATTTTTCTCTGCTCCTTTCCCTTCTTCTCTCCTCCCCTTAAACTCTCTCCCATGCTCCCCATGCTTCCCATTTACTTCCAATCGTGTCATTTTCTACTTTTCACGTACATTAGATCCATGCATGTCTCTCTGAGGGTCCTCATTGTTGTCTAGGTTCTCTGAGATTGTGACTTGTGGGCTGGTTTTCTTTGCTTTATGTTTAAAAACCACTTATGAGTGAGTACGTGTGATAATTGTCTTTCTGTGTCTGGGTTACCTCACTCAAAATGATGTTTTCTACTTCCATCTATTTGTCTGCAATTTTCAAGATGTCTTTAGTTTTTTTTCTGCTATGTAGTACTTCATTGTATAAATGTACCACATTTTCCTCATCCATTACTCATGTCAGGGGCATTTAGGTTGTTTCCAGGCTCTAGCTATGACAAACAATGCTGCTATGAACATAGTTGAGCACATGTCCTTGTGGCATGATTGAGCATTCTTTGGATATATACCCCAAAGTGGTATTACTGGGTCTTGAGGAAGGTGGTTTCATAATTTTCTGAGATATTTCCATAATGATATCCAAAGGAACTATACCAGTTTGTACTCCCACCAGCAATGCAAGAATGTTCCCTTTACCATACAACCTGTGCAGCATAAGTTGTCATCAATGCTTTTGACCTTGGCCATTCTTACAGGTGTAAAATGAAAACTCAGAGTTGTCTAAAATAGTTTCCTTCTTCTCTTTTTATGTAGTTAACTATTTTCACAACTATGTGTGTATCTGTCTTGGAAAGTATCAGCTGGTACGTTAAAAATGGTAATACATTGCAAGGTAGGTTAGGCATAATGCTTGCACAAATAGCCTAACTAAATAAAATGATAATTTTAATTTTCTGTAAAGTATTGCTTTTATAAGAGTATAAAATCGTGACTCTAAAACAGTTGATTTCTTCATTACTTGCTCTTTTCAGGTGATTCATTTAATTCTTCCTTTAAGTTATGCACTACATGACTATCTTTGCTAGGAATCCAATACATGTAATGCTAGTGAACTTCTTATTTTCCAACTTTTAATATATGGCACATGTGCAGGGCAAAAATGAAGGAATGGATAACTCAATTAACTTGCATTTTCTATGATTTGAATAATGAATCAGCAATATATATTGAAAAAACCTGAACAGTTTTTAACATCCTATGTGTTCTCCATAGATAAAACACTAACTAGAAATTTGAAGAAAAGTTTATGCAATATCAATACTAACCTATTTAAACAAGGTGAAGTTTTCAGTCAGAGTTGTTTAGTTGTTTTAACTTTGTTCTGATGAAAAAGAAAACAGGACTTTGAGCTTCATGAAAGGAAAATTTATATATTCATAAAGTATTGATTTTTCCTTCTTGACCCGCCACCCAGAATGCCAACATTATATAATGCATCTCCATTTGTTCATAATGCATTAAAGGGCATCATAAATTTTTCTCATACTTGAACATACTTTGAAAGGAAGATGTCTACAAGTATACACTTTCATTAAAAAGCTTCTTATTTGCTTCTCTTTCACACGATTTTCCATGTTGTAATCTGTTAAAGTTCATCACAATTCCTCTGTCTTTCTCTATAACTAAAATAGATTGAGTATATGTAATGGAACTTGTGTGAAAACCTGTTATTAACTTCTTGCTATATCTATATCATTCCTTAAGGAGATATAGAGTAATAAGAAGGCTGCTAAGACAGCTCAACTGATAAAAAGTTTTCTGGACAAGTATGAAGATCAGAGTTGGAAAACCTGCAGCTCTTGTAATATTGGTTGTAGTAGTACAGATCTGTAAACTGGTGTACTTACAGGGAGATGGGAAGCAGAGGGAAGTAATTTTCCACAAGGTCATGGGCCACCTAACCTGATGTGTACAGCAATGTACAGCCAGAAACCCTGCTTCAAATGAGAAAGAAGGCAAAGACCAAATCCTAAGATTGTCCTCTAACATACACATGAACCATGGCACATAAATGCCTGTACTAATACACACAAAAACATATATTTAAACATATACATTTGAACTCATAAATGCATGCCCCCAAATAAGAGAGTTTTTGAACAAAATTCAAATGTCGATATTCCTTATGTGAAGGTTATATGAAGTTACAATTAAAATTTATCTGCTTTAGAGAGGAAAATATTAAACAGCATGCAGCAGATGTTCTAAGTTTAATAAAGTGCCTTGTGTTTTGAAGTTTACAAGCCAAAAACATTCCAATAAAAAGGAGCCCTTGGGGGCTGGAGAGATGGCTCAGAGGTTAAGAGCACGGACTGCTCCTCCAGAGGTCCTGAGTTCAATTCCCAGCAACCACATGGTGGCGGCTCACAGCCATCTATAATGATATCTGGTGCCCTCTTCTGGCCTGCAAGCATACATGGAAGGAATGTTGTATACATAATAAATAATTTAAAAAAAAAGGAGCCCTTGTGTCAGTTCTACTCATTTAATATTGCAGTGAGAAATTATATTAATTTCAAAGGATAGCAGAGCTATTTGGACATGTTTCCAAGCAGTTTGGCATATCATGCTCTCTTATGAAACTTACACAGAGTTACTCATTATATACTCAGGTTTAAATCTCTATAAAGCTCTGTATAATGCTGCAGGTGTAAAATGTGTGACATTCATGGGGCATGTGTGAAATGATACTTCCTCACTACTTGAAAAACCTTTGCTTTTTGTACTAGCAGATTTAGAAAAAAAAAAAAACAAGAAAAGATAGTGAAAGAACATGTTTAGAGAAAAATAAATGTAAGTAGAGTGTTCCCCAAATGGCTTCATAGTTAAGGAGGTTAAAAAAATGAATGTGCATTTGTAACCACAAAATAAACCATGGGAAAAACAGATCGTACTTTTTCATAATTTGATGTGGTAACTAGTTCATGGAGTATATAAGAATCTTTTAGTCATTATTAAAAGAATATTAAATTAATCCCTGCCACAAACAGTAATTTTTCATTTCTATTTCCAATTTGGTACATAATTTTATATGTCTATGGAATGGAGTTTGATAATTTGTATGTGATGTATGATATTTCTTCAAACACTTGTGCTTTTGTCACAGAAACACTACAAATTGAATTATAAAGTAAAATATAATTAACTATAAGCAACATGCTGTGATGTGAAACACTAGAACTTCGTGTTCAATGTGGGTTTTATGCCTAATTTTTGATACTTCTATATGTTCACCTACTCAACAATTACCAAGCAGCAGTAACGACTGCTCTATTTGTAAATCAGTAAGACAAAATACAGTAGCCTTTGTATAAGAGTATCTGAGCAAACATATGCCTTTCTGCAGAACAAGTATCTTCATGTCCTCTTCTCTGGTGTCAATATTTGGGGTTTGGGGCAAAGAAATACAGAATCTATTGGAAAGTAATGAGAAGAAATTTAGCATCATGAAATATAAGTAGCAATTATGCTGAAAACAAAATTATTTACTATGTCATTCTCATTAAAGATGACTATCATTAATTAATATCTAATTCTAATTTGATACATGTCAACAGGTATTCTACCAGAAATTTTTTTCCTTTTTAACAATCTAGAGAACTAATATGAAAAACTTTTCTTTCAACTGTTTTCATTAAAATCATCTAATCTGTTTTCTGGCTATAATTAAGAACAAAGGTATTAATTATTGCTGATAGGGTGCTTATATTTCATCAGTAACCATGAGACATTTTAAAAATTTATAGTTAAACACTTATAATCACTCTTTGACATGAGTATATTGAATGATCCACAGTTTACAAGTGTAGAAATCAAGGTTTTGAGAGAATAAATAATCTGCCTAAGGTCACAGAACTAGTAAGAAGTATATCTGGAATTTGAATGTCTATCTCTGTGTGAGTTCAATATTGTGTTAACTGCTATAGTACTTTTGAGCCATTTTTACAGGGAATCCTGCATTTTCTGTGTATTTTTTAAATTGGGGGAAAAGTGAATGTTAGTTTCCTTATGGCAGTATGGATTAGTTAATAGTATAGTTATTGTTTTGTGTCTATCAATCTGTAAACTTTCTACTGTCCAATGAATTACAATAAAACAGAGATTGAGTGTAATTTGGTAACATGAAAAACCTAGGGTATGTTTGATGCTTGGCTAGATAGGTAGCTACTACTTGAAATTTTCTACCCTAAGTGCTGAAAAGTAACCAAGTCCTAATTCTCAGTGTTGGTAAATAGCAGCAAAATGCTGTTTGATTGTATAGGCACCATTATAAAGCCAGACTCACCACAAATTGTCACACAGCCTATGGACATAACTAATTTAATTTAGTCAAATAGGTACTATGCATAACATGGTGTATGCTTGAACTGGCAGTCAGTTTGTGCCATGCAGAAGAGATGGCTAAGAATGAGTGAAGCAAAAGCATATGGGTTAAATGACATGGTAGTCCTTCCTCTGGGCATTTACGTGTTAGCATCAGTGAATGCTAGGAAAAATTTTGTTACAGTTCTCCAGTGCACAATCGTGCAAAAGAATTCTTCAGCATGGAATCTTGTAGATTCTTTTGTTCCACTTAACAAAAGCATATTAATCACATATAATATACACATGCTTTCTTTGTTTTGTTTTGTTTTGTTTTCCCAGGGCAGAGTTTCTCTGTAGTTTTGGAACCTCTTCTGGATACTAGCTCTGGTAGACCAGGCTGGTCTTAAACTCACAGAGATCTGCCTGCCTCTGCCTCCCATGTGCTGGGAGTAAAGGCATGCACTGCCACTGCCCAGCTGCACATTGCTTTTTTAAGTGCAGTAAATACCTACAATACAATGTAGAAGAGGGGCAGAGGATGGTAGATTATTAAAAGCAAGATACAAAGATAGTATTTAAAATGTATACAAGGGTATGTCTCATGTATATCCAAAGATAAACATGTTGATCCACAAAAGAAACATACCATCAATGAGTATAATTTTTAGAAAAATTATTTGACCTGTGTGAATAACAATAAATAAGTAAAAATAAACAATGTTTGCTGTGAATCCATTATGCATCATAAAATGTATTACAAGCTTCTTTTGTTTTTACTGTAATTGTATGTAGTAAATACTATCACTACAAGAGCTACAGATTAGGAATATTATTTACAAAAGAATCAGAATGAACCGATTAATCTGCTCACAGCTACACTACAGGTATGTACTAGAGATGAGTTTGAAATTGAATTAATCTGATTATTGGGTTAATTTATCTGCTCCCTCTTAGTTTAGAAATAAGAATCAGACGTAAATCTATACTAATATGGGTGGGGCCTCCTGTTGTTGTTTTAATGAGAAATCCCCATCATATTGCTAAATTTCTACTATACAAATAATTAGTCCCCACTTGATAGCTGTGCTGGAAGGATTAGGTTTGGCATTTTTGGAGAAGATGTGTTATTGAACATGGGCTTAATGTTTAAAAAACATCCTTGTATCCCCAGTGTTTTCTTTACTTACTGTTTGTGGGATCAGGCGATAAGATCTCAGTTGCTGCTCTAGCAACATTTCAGCCTGCCTGTTGTGTTCCTCATTGTGACAGTGATGTACTCCTATCTCTTTGGAACTGTGAAACTCAATTAAATGATTTCTTTTTATAAAGTACCTTGGTAATTGTGTTTTATTGCAGCAATAAAAAAGTAATGAAGGCACAGTGTATTCTGGTGGTTCTAGGACACAAAAAATGAAAAAAAACATTAACTTTTAATTTTGAATAAACTTAGAAACAGTTTATCACCAACTTTAAAATCCATGCTAAAGAGTTAAGACTTCACAGAAGTAATGGTTGAAGTGTAGCAGTGATGTTTGAGGATTTAAGTAACATAATGTTGTTGGGATGCCTTGCTGGTCAGTGTTACAGTCTACCATGGCCTAGCAGCTCTTTCCAAGCTTGAAAACATGGAGGACTCCCTCCCCAGTGAGACTTCTTCCCTTATTTGGATAAAGATATCTAGGCCTGGAGACCTGACCTTTTCTGAAATATGGTGTAGGATGGTCTTCTGTCTATGTGTTACTTTCATTGGTTAAATAAAGAATCTGCCTTGGCCTTTTGATAGAGAAGAATTTAGGTAGGCAGGGAAAAGAGAACAGAATTCTGGGAGAAATAGAGTCAGAGAGAGCCGCCCACCATGAAGCTGCCAGGTCAGACATGCTGAATCTTTCCGGGTAAGCCATGGCCTCGTGGTGACATACAGATTATTAGAAATGGGTTGAATCAAGGTGTGAGAGTTAGCCAGTAAGATACTAGAGCTAATGGACCAGGCAGCAATTTAATTAAAACAAATCTATGTGTGATTATTTGGGGCATAATCTAGCTGGATGGCTGGGATGACAAGCAGCCCACCAGCCCGGGTGTAAGCCAGTTGGGCAGCGGGATGTGGCCCACACTTAATACTACAGAGTTTATAACCTATGTAGACTTGTGTATGAATTTCTTCGGGACTTGCCAGCTGTGGGGTGCTGGGAGGGACAGAAACCCCAACAAGCAGCCCCCTCTTGTTACAGAAATCTGTCCCTAAACCTGGATATGTGGTTTATCTCTAGTGTTACCCTTGGCATAGTTCCCTGTTAGAACTCTCCCAGCACCTACAGTTCATTTGGTGATTAGACATTGTACTAGGAGCTTTACAATAGTAGTCTATTTCCACATATGATAACTATGACTTGTACTAGGAGCTTTCTGATAGGAGTTTACTTCTTAATGAAAATTAGCTGATGCCCTAGCCTCTGACTCCAGACATTACATCCCCATCTCTTTCTGGAAGAAAGTGATGATGTAACATTTAAACTGTCTTCCTGGATAGTGTCTCTTTTGAATACCATCTGTCCACCCTGCTCACTTGCTTCTGCTCCCTACCCCTTCAAGGTCCAGGGGCCAGTGATCCCTGAGGAAGAAGCAGAGCCACAAATTGAAACTTACTCTGGGAATAAAAATTAAATAGCACAATGAAAAACGAATTTAAAGATAAGAGCACGTATATAGACAGTTTCCATGAAGATATGAGATCAAAGAAAATTTGTTCATGTCTTTCTATAGAAGTTATTGCATTAGCTGAGTACCGTGTCTATGAATTGTAAACTTACTGCTATATGCTAGAATAAAGTACAATAACGACTAATTTTAAAAGTACAAATCTAAAACTCTTAGTTTGCTGTCTAGAATATTAAAAAGTAAATAATGGTATCTATCATTCTAACTCCATATGAGTCTGTGTGTTTGTGTATATGTTTATTTTGCTCATTAGGTGACTATTATATTATTTTTGCACTTATTCCACGAATTGCCTTTACCTTATTAAGAAGAGCAAACATATAAACTTTATGCACAATGAATGCCTAATTTCCAACTTGCTTTGTGTCAAAGGGATACTGTTACATACACCAATGTCCTACAACAGTACATAAAATCTTTGGGCTCTTTATATCCCTGCTATGAAAGGTGTTGATGCTCATCATTTGATAATAGAATTCAGTGCATTAATAGTAATAAAACACTTCAAACTGAACAGGCCAATACAGTGCACTGACTGTAATGTTATTTGTTTTGTAGCTCTAAGCCTATAGGAAAATAGTAGATTAAACATTTCCTGCCTTTATGCATGGGGTAGGGTCTTGGTCCTGCCTTAACTTAATGTGCCAAGCTTTGTTGCTGGAGCTCATTCCTCTCCTTCAGCCAATAGCCACTGAGATACCAGCCCATTGGGGTGTGGTCTCTCCCCCTTTAAAAAAGTGCTCACTTCCCTTCTTCCCAGCATTCTGTTCTGTCTACTCCACCCACCTATGTTCTAACCTATAAGGCCAAGCAGTTTCTTTATTAATTAACCAATGAAATCAACAGATTGATGTATGAAACTCCCACATCATTTCCCTTTTTCTTGCCCAAATGTCTGTCAAACTCCGTAAGGAGACGCTTCGATGCCCATCTTTTTCTTTTTTTTTTACTTTTTATTGAGAAAAAGAAAAAAAAAACGTTTTCACCTCCTCCCCGCCTCCCATTTCCCTCCCCCTCCTCCCACCCTTCTCCCCCTCCCCCCACTCCTCTCCCCCTCCCTCTCCAGTCCATAGAGCAGTCAGGGTTCCCTGCCCTGTGGAAAGTCGAAGGTCCTCCCCCCTCCGTCCATGTCTAGGAAGGTGAACATCCAAACTGGCTAGGCTCCCACAAAGCCAGAACTTGAAGTAGGATCAAAACCCAGGGCCATTGTCCTTGGCTTCTCATCAGCCCTCATTGTTCGCCATGTTCAGAGAGTCAGGTTTTATCACACGCTTCTTCCTTCTCAGTCCAGCTGGCCTTGGTGAGCTCCCAATAGATCAGCCACACTGTCTCAGTGGTTGGGTGCAGCCCTCGTGGTCCTGACTTCCTTGCTGATGTTCTCCCTCCTTCTGCTCCTCATTGAGAACTTGGGAGCTCAGTCCGGTGCTCAGGTGTGGGTCTCTGTGACTATCTCCGTCCATCACCAGATGAAGGTTCTATGGTGATATGCAAGATATTCGCCAGCATTGCTATAGGATAGGGTCATTTCAGGTGCCCTATCCTCAGCTGCCCAAGGAACTAACTGGGGACCTCGCCTTGGGCTCCTGGGAGCCACTCTAGGTACAAGTCTCTTGCCAACCCTAAGGTGGCTCCCTTAACTAAGAATTGTGCTTTCGTGCTCCCCTATCCAACCTTCCTTTATCCCAATCCTCCTGTTTCCCCAAGTTTCCCTCATCCTCCCCTTCTCACTTTTCTCTCCCCATCCCCTGATAATCCCATCCCACCCCACCCCCAAGATCCCAAATTTTCTCCCTGGCAATTTTGTCTACTTCCCATAGCCAGGAGGATACTTATATGTTTTTCCTTGGGTTCACCTTCTTATTTAGCTTCTTTAGGTTCACCAATTATATACTCCGTGACCATTATGTATGGCTAGAAACCAATTATGAGTGAGTACATCCCATGTTCATCTTTTTGGGTCTGGGTTACGTCACTCAGGATAGTGTTTTCTATTTCCATCCATTTGCATGCAAAATTCGAGAAGTCATTGTTTTTTATTGCAGCGTAGTACTCTAATGTGTATATATTCCACACTTTCTTCATTCATTCTCCCATTGAAGGGCATCTAGGTTGTTTCCAGGTTCTGGCTATTACAAATAATACTGCTATGAACATAGTTGAACAAATGCTTTTGTCGTGTGATAGGGCATCTCCTGGGTATATTCCCAAGAGTGGTATTGCTGGGTCCAGGGGTAGGTTGATCCAGAATTTCCTGAGAAACCGAAATACTGGTTTCCAAAGTGGTTGCACAAGATTGCATTCCCACCAACAATGGATGAGGGTACCCCTTCCTCCAGAACCTCTCCAGCAAAGGCTATCAATGGTGTTTTTGATTTTAGCCATTCTGACAGGTGTAAGATGATATCTCAAAGTTGTTTTGATATGCATCTCCCTAATCGCTAAGGAGGTTGAGCATGACCTTAAGTGTCTTTTGGCCATTTGAACTTCTTCTGTAGAGAATTCTCTGTTCAGTTCAGTGCCCCATTTTTTAATTGGGTTAATTAGCATTTTAAAGTCTAGTTTCTTGAGTTCTCTATAAATTTTGGAGATCAGACCTTTGTCTGTTGCAGGGTTGGTGAAGATCTTGTCCCAGTCAGTAGGTTGCCTTTTTGTCTTAGTGACAGTGTCCTTTGCTTTACAGAAGCTTCTCAGTTTTAGTAGGTCCCATTTATTCAATGCTGCCCTTAATGTCTGTGCTGCTGGGGTTATACATAGAAAGCAATCTCCTGTGCCCATTTGTTGTAGGGTGCTTCCCACTTTCTCTTCTATCAGGTTCAGTGTTTTCGGACTAATATTGAGGTCTTTGATCCATTTGGACTTGAGTTTTGTACGAGGTGATAGATATGGGTCTATTTTCATTCTTCTACAGGTTGATATCCGGTTGTGCCAGCACCATTTGTTGAAGATGCTTTCCTCCATTGTATACTTTTAGCTCCTTTATCGAAAATGAGGTGATCATAGGTTTGTGGGTTAAAATTTGGGTCTTCGATGCTATTCCATTGATCAACTTCTCTGTTTTTATGCCAGTACCACACTGTTTTCATTACTGTAGCTCTGTAATAGAGTTTGAAGTCGGGGATGGTAATGCCTCCAGAAGATCCTTTATTGTATAGGATTGTTTTGGCTATCCTGGGTTTTTTGTTTTTCCATAAAAAGTTGATTATTGTTCTTTCAAGATCTGTGAAGAATTTTGTTGGGATTTTGATGGGGATTGCATTGAATCTATAAATAGCCTTTGGTAGAATTGCCATTTTTACTATGTTGATCCTCCCAATCCAAGAGCAAGGGACGTCCTTCCATTTTCTGGTATTCTCTTCAATTTCTTTCTTCAATACCTTAAATTCTTGTCATATAGGTCTTTCACTTCCTTGGTTAGAGTTACCCCAAGATATTTATGTTATTTGTGGCTATCGTGAAAGGAGAAGCTTCTCTGATTTCCCTCTATGCTTCCATATCCTTTGTGTATAAGAGGGCGACTGATTTTTTGGAGTTGATCTTGTATCCTGCCACATTACTAAAGGTGTTGATCAGCTGTAGGAATTCTTTGGTGGAGTTTTGGGGGTCGCTTATGTACACTATAATATCATCTGCAAATAACGAAAGTTTATCTTCTTCTTTTCCAATTCGAATCCCCTTGATCCCCTTATGTTGTCTTATTGCTATTGCTAAAACTTCAAGCACTATATTGAAGAGATATGGCGAGAGTGGACAGACTTGTCGTGTTCCTGAGTTTAGTGGGATGGCTTTGAGTTTCTCTCCCTTTAATTTGATGTTCGCTGTCGGCTTTTATTATATTTAGGTATGACCATTGTATCCCTAATCTCTCCAAGACTTTTATCATAAAGGGATGTTGAATTTTGTCAAATGCTTTTTCAGCATCTAATGAAATGATCATATGGTTTTTTTCTTTCAGTGTATTTATATGATGAATTACATTGATAGATTTTGGTATGTTGAACCAGCCCTGCATCTCTGGGATAAAGCCTACTTGATCATAATGGATAATTTTTCTAATGTGTTCTTGGATTCGGTTTGCCAGTATTTTGTTGAGGATTATTGCGTCAATGTTCATGAGTGAGATTGGCCTGTAATTCTCTTTCCTGGTAGAGTCTTTGTGTGGTTTTGGTATCAGAGTAACTGTAGCTTCATAAAAGGAATTTGGTAATGACTCTTCTGTTTCTATATTGTGAAATATATTAAGGAGTATAGGTATTAGGTCTTCCTGGAAGTTCTGGTAGAATTCCGCATTGAAGCCATCTGGTCCTGGGCTCTTTTTGGTAGGGAGGGTTTTGATAACAGCTTCTAGTTCTTCGCGACTAACAGGTCTATTTAGATTGTTCACCTGGTCCTGGTTTAACTTCGGTATATGGTATTTATCTAAAAAAGTGTCCATTTCTTTTACATTTTCCACTTTTGTGGCATATAGGCTTTTGTAGTAGGATCTAATGATTTTCTGAATTTCCTCTGTGTCTGTGGTTATGTCCCCCTTTTCATTTCTGATCTTATTAATTTGCATATTGTCTCTCTACCATTTAATTAGTTTGGATAGGGGTTTATCAATCTTGTTGATTTTCTCCAAGAACCAGCTTTTTGTTTCATTGATTCTTTGGATTGTTTTCTGTGTTTCTATTTTGTTGATTTCAGCCCTCAGTTTGATTATTTCCAGTCTTTTACTCCTCCTAGGTGAGTCTGCTTCTTTTTTTTCTAGAGCTTTAAGGTGGGCTGTTAAGTCTCCAATGTGTGCTTCCTCCGTTTTCTTTAAGTGTGCACTTAGTGCTATAAACTTTCCTCTCAGGACTGCTTTCATAGTGTCCCATAAGTTTGAGTATGTTGTTTCTTTATTTTCATTGAATTCAAGGAAGACTTTAATTTCTCTCTTTATTTCTTCCTTGATCCAGGTGTGGTTCAGTAGTTGACTGTTCAGTTTCCATGAGTTTGTAGGCTTTCTGAGGGTAGCATTGTTGTTGAATTCTGACTTTAATCCATGGTGATCTGATAAGACACATGTGTTTACTAATATTTTTTTGTAACTGTGGAAGTTTGCTTTGTTACCAAGTATGTGGTCAATTTTTGAGAAGGTTCCATGAGCTGCAGAGAAGAAGGTATATTCTTTCTTATTTGGGTGGAATATTCTATAGATGTCTGTTAAGTCCCATTGATTCATTACCTCCTTTAATTCTCTAATTTCTCTGTTAGGTTTCTGTCTGATTGACCTGTCCATTGGTGAGAGAGGAGTATTGAAGTCTCCTACTATTAGTGTGTGCGGTTTGATGGCTGCTTTGAGTTTTAGTAATGTTTCTTTTACGTATGTGGGTGCTTTTAAATTAGGGGCATAGATATTTAGGATTGAGACTTCATCCTGTTGAATTGTTCCTGTTATGACTATAAAATGTCCCTCTCCATCTCTTCTGATTGATTTAAGTTTGAAGTCAACTTTGTTAGAAATTAGTATGGCCACACCTGCTTGTTTCTTAGGTCCATTTGCTTGATAAGCCTTTTCCCAGCCCTTTCCTCTGAGTAGGTGCCTGTCTTTGTATTTGATATGTGTTTCTTGTAAACAGCAGAATGTTGGATCCTGTTTTCGTATCCAATCTCTTAGGCTGTCCCTTTTTATAGGTGAGTTGAGCCCATTGACATTAAGTGATATTAATGACCAATGGTTGTTAACTCCGGTCACTTTTTTAGTAGTAGAGTTTGTGTGTTTCCCTTCTTTGAGTTGCGCTGGTGAAGGGTCTCTAGATGTCTGAGTTATTGTGGTCATTGTTGGGCTCCTTGGTTAGTGATTTTCCTTCTATTACTTTCTGTAAAGCTGGATTTGTGGCTACGTATTGTTTAAATTTGTTTTTATCCTGGAAAATTTTGTTTTCTCCATTTATAGTGAACGAAAGCTTGGCCGGGTATAGTAGTCTGGGCTTGCATCCATGGTCTCTTAGTTTTTGTAGTACATCTATCCAGGACCTTCTGGCTTTCATGGTTTCCATAGAGAATTCTGGTGTAAGTCTCATAGGTTTGCCTTTATAAGTAACTTGGCCTTTTTCCTTTGCGGCTCATAATATTCTTTCTTTATTCTGAATGCTTTGTGTTTGATTATTATATAGCGAGGGGATGTTTTATTTTGATCCAGCCTCTTCGGTGTTCTGTATGCTTCTTGAACCTTCATAGGTACATCCTTCTTTAGGTTGGGAAAGTTTTCTTCTAAAATTTTATTAAATATATTTTCTGGACCGTTGAGTTGCACTTCTTTTCCTTCTTCTACTCCAATTATTCTTAAGTTTGGTCTTTTTATTGTGTCCCAAATTTCCTGAATGTTTTGTGATGAGAACTTGTTTGACTTGCTATTTTCTTTGATCAGTGCGTTTATTTTCTCTATATTATCTTCAGCATCTGAGATTCTTTCTTCTATCTCTTGTATTCTGCTGGTTATGCTTGTTTCTGTATTCTCTATTCGTTTACCTAACTTTTCCATGTCCAGCCGGCCCTCTGTTTTTGTTTTCTTCTTTGCCTCCATTTCAGTTTTCAAGTCTTGAACTGTTT